>NW_004624741.1:4643000-4671857 GCF_000247695.1 Heterocephalus glaber | reverse complement strand
GAATAGTTTCTCTGGTGTGAAAAACTAAAAGGGTAAATAAGGATCAAAGGGTATAAGTGATATTGTGAAATAGGAAGAAAAGGTCTAAAGGAGTAGGGGAAGTGGGAGAGGTAGGGGAAAGGAAAGAAGGGAAAAGAAAAAATATGAGAAAAGGAAACAATGAAAACAAAGTCTTTGTAAATAGGGAAGGGTGGAAGGGGTGAAGGGAGGGCAGGGGAAGGGGGAAAAAAAGGAACCAAGATACATCATGTAAAGGTACAAGTTGCAATGATGAATGTAACTGTATTGTATACCTAAAATGTACCACTAAACGTAATGGAAAAAAAAAATAAGAACCACACTTCTATTTAACCTGTCTTCTTAACAGATGAACCCAGCAATAATGAATATAACTAGGACTCAGATTATAGCACTTAAACCTCCCACCACTTCCCTCAAACTACAACTTTTTAGAGAAAACTCTAATTTCATTTCTTGGTCAAGAAATGTTCATAATCTATTTATAAAATCTGGTCATACCAGAAAGAAAGACAAAGATAGTGTTAAAAACGAACAAAACAAAACTGAAGAGCTACCATGAAAAGATGTTCACTGGCTACCAACAGGAAACGCTTAAAACTTAAAAAGAGTAAGAATTACAATGGACTGAAACACATACGCTTGGATCTTTAAATCCATGAGTTCATGATACATGCCCCCCAACCCTGAGGAAGAAATCTCATCTATCACCTGTGGACAATAAGTCTAAGAAATAAGTATATTATTTTGAACATTATTAGTAAAAAAAGGAAAAGAATTAATCCCTTGAAGTGATCTTGCCAAAATCTTGAAATGAATCTGATTAAGCTGATTTGCAGGAAGTTTAAAAAAAGAGACCAGCATGTTATTCAAAACGATGGAGATATAATCAAAATCTGGGGCTAGAAGTATAGATCAGTGGTAGAGCACTTGCTTAGCATGTGTAAGACCCTGGATTCCATCCTCAGGATGGGGGTGGGGAGGAACTGGGCTATAAAAATTTCTACAGAATAATCAACACGGTCTCTAAGAAATAAAAGGAAATATGAGTGGGAGACCTATAGATATACAGAAACTTAAAAGACATTTTAACCAGTTATGCTATATAAATCTCATTTGGATCCTGATTTGAACAAATTTAACTTTTTAAAACTTTATGAGAGGGG
Source organism: Heterocephalus glaber (assembly GCF_000247695.1). The sequence goes on along the minus strand of NW_004624741.1, from coordinate 4,670,673 downwards.
CCAGGGATTTAGCTCAGTGGTTCTGCCGCCCACCTTGCAAGCGCAAGGACCTGAGTTCGATCCCCAGTACAAAAAAAACTTTATGAGACAACTGGGAAATTTAAATATTGACTAGATACTATGTGATATTAAAGTATTATCAACTTAAAAATAAGTATACAGTGGTGATATTTTCAAAAGGGAGTGTTTATCTTTAATAAAAGATACTCAGGGAGCTGGGGATGTAGCTCAGTGGTAGAACACCTGCCCTGCATTGCACGAGGCCCTGGGTTCAATTCCCACTATTGTGTTAAAAAAAAAAACAACTGGTAAAATCACATTATTTGCAAATGTCATATTTGTAAATTTGTCTACTTGATAAAATTTATTTCTAACTCTAAAGTTAAACCTTGAAGGAGTTTCATGGTCACTTATAAGAAGTACACACATAGTAAAAAATCTGAGTTGACAAACATCCACATTCCCAGCTGAGGTCAAACAAAATGATGTTCTGACTTATTGTTTCAGCTCTCGGACTATAAACAAGTGTCCTTTTTATGATTTTCTGCCACTTTTTTGCTGAATACTATGATTCTTTGTTTTTGGTACCAGGAATCAAACTCAGGACCTTGCGCTTGCCAGGCAGGTGCAGCATCACTGAGTTACATTCCAGGCCCCAGGTATACTATGATTCTCATGTTTAAAAACAGCCTCCAGTGTGATGCTGAAGTATTGTCTAGTGTTCTTACATGATGTGCCTTACAGAGAAAACATGTTAGATAAACTTTGTTCAGGCATGAAGTTAAAGGGCTGTTGGTTATTAGCTCAATGTTAACAAATCAACAACATAAACTAAGTAAGGAGTTTTTCAAAAGAAACACACATAAAACAACACTATGTACTGACTGGCTTATGAAAATGTAATCAGAGTATTGGAGAAACCTAACCTTGCATGTCCTCAAGGAGCAATAATTCAGTATTCAGTAAGTCAATATTTGCAGTGACTTTATTAAACATAACTTCTGTGACTAATGAAAATCAACTGTAATCTGAAATGTCTACTTATGAAAACCTACTATGCTGGAAAACTGCTTCAAACTAATTTGGAGTGGGTTAGGGTAGCCTGAAGTTGATTGCTAAAGTTGAATAAGAGGCACATGAGGTTCATCATACTATCATCTCTACTTCTGTGTGTGCTTCAAATTTTTACAATAAAAAGTTTTAATATTTTTTGGAAGGAAAGGTATCTTGCTTAAATCTCTACTTGAAAGATATTACATTTCTGACTAATAATATACATGGGCCTATTTTCTCCAGTATATTATGTCTTGAGTTCAATTTTGTCTTTAAAGGTAAAAAAGAATTTTTATATGACCATTTATAGTATCCGTCTCTACAACAACCCAAGTCCAAGTCATCCTATCCATTTATTTATTCATTCAAAAATATCTATTTAGCATCCATTACATACAGAATACCTCTGGCTCCTGAACCTTCAGCCTGGAGAGTCAGTCAAAGCTCAGTTCCACCTCCCCACTACCATAGCTGAATAAGCAAACTGTCAGAGGCTGAAGCAGCTGGTTATCCTTTTTGAACTTTATTCATCTTAGTTTTTGCCCACTATTCCCTTATTACCATCCCAGGTCCTTGCAGTAGTCTTTTTAATTGTCTTTCACTGGGCAAAGTGTCAGAAGTCGAAGTCTTCTTAAGGTTTAGGGTCAAGGTTTTAAGGGTTTTAAATAGAATTTAACCAGTTTCCAATTGATGGGATAAAGAAGATGTGTTTTTTATTTATAAAATGGAGTACTACTCAGCCATAAAGAATGAAAAGCTAGAGTCATTTATAGCTAAATGGATGCATATAGAGGCCATACTCTTAAGTGAAATAAATAGGACAAAAAATAAACAAATAAATAAATAAATAGGACACACGTGTAAATACCAAATAGTTTCACTAGTGTGAGAAACTGATAGTGTAAACAAGGGTTAAAATGATTAAAATGAATAATTGATAATTTGAAATAGGAAAAAAGGTCGAAAGACGAAGGGGTAAAGGGAGGGGAAGGGAAAAGGAAAAACTATGAGAAAGGAAAAAAAATGGAAATGATGTCTGTGTAAATAGGGAAGGGTGGAGGGGGTGAAGGGCGCACAGGTAATGGGGAAAAAAATAAGAACCAAGATACATCATGTACAGGTACAAACACCCAATGATAAACGTAAACAAATTGTATATCTAAAATGTACCAATAAAAGAACTTACAAAAAATAAAATAAATAGAATTTAATTCTCCTTCAAAGACATGATGATAAACACAGAAGGCTTTAGTAAGACTTTGTATCTGCCAGAAAGGCTGGATTTCACAGTGTGGAAGGCTGTGCATTTACACAGGCTTCAAGAATGCTCAGAAGATAATGAAAAAGAAGGTCACAGCTATTTACTCCAATCTGGCTAAACATGAGGCCTTGAAAATACAAAAAGTAAAAGCTAAGGAAGACTTGTAAACTTCTGAAACTCTGAATACACTCCTCAAATCACAAACAAATCCATCAGGAAATAGTGGGATCCTTACTAGATGAGGATATTTAAGCAAAACTACTGCCTTACTGGCGTTCACTAAGCTATACCCACCTAAGGGTAATTCCCATGAAGTCAGGCTTAAAGTAGAAAACAACTATGAAGAGATATCAGTAGTGGCACACTGTGGGGAAAACAGAATCTACAGAATTAGAGTCTGCAAGACCCTAAAATGAACAGCAACAATCCCTATGGGTTCTGCATGTTGGGACTTAGGAGACAAAGACTTCAAAGCAACTAATATATTTGGGGAGGGAGAACTATTTCTATTGTTATTATTATTATTTTTTTTGGTATCGGGGATCAAACTCACGACCTTGCAAGGCAGGTGGCAGCACCACTGAGCTAAATCCCTGGCTCTATGTCTAAAGAATTAAAGGAAAACATGATATGAATGACACAACAGATAGGGAAACTTTTTTTTTTTTTGGTGCCAGGAATTGAACTCAGTGCCTCACGCTTGCCAGCCAGGCACTGCATCGCTGAGCATTGGCCTGAGCTATATCTCGTGACTCAACAAATAGAGAATAACAATAAAGAGACATAAATTATAAAGAATAAATGGAAATTCTGGAGTTGAAAATACTATTCAGAAAATGAAAAATTTACTAAAGCAACCCAACTTCAGATTAGAGCTGGCAAAGGAAAAAAAAATGAGAACATTAAGCCAGAACAATAGGGCAGGGGATGTAACTTAGTGGTACAGCAATTACCTAACATGTACAAGGCTCTAGGTTCAATCCCCAGCACAAGAAGATAAAGAGAAAAGATTACATAATAATTACATAATCTGAAGAAAAGAAGGGAAAAATACTGAAGAAAATGAACTGGCTATAGACCTGTTGGGACATTGTCAAAAGCATAACATATAATACAGTGGGATTGCACAGGAGATGAAAAAGAGCAGAATACACATTAAAAGAAATAATCTTGGGCCAGGGATTCAGCTCAGTGGTTTCGCCGCCTGCTGCGCAAGCGCAAGGACCCCAGATCGATCCCCCGTACCAAACAAAACAAAAAAACAACTTACAGGAGAAATAATCTTGCACAGAAGTAGATTAAACTCTGAAGAATGACTTGTACATGTGCTCAATACTTTTATTTTTTCTGGTAATATGTTTTCAAGGATTTTTTATTCATCAATATTTTTAACATTTAAAAAATAATCTGTATTACACAATAACTACTTAAAGGAAAAAGGTTTCTTCCTACTTTTTAGTGATACTGTGATATATTAAGTACTAAAACAGAGCTAATAATGCTTTTCCTAGTTTTATCTTGGCTTTTCTAACAGGTTGAGATAACATTTATTGTAAGACATGTAACCTATTGTTAACTTTGTGGTCTAAAATGTTTAGATAGCAAGTCACATTCCTTAGTAGACCAAATCTTTTGTCTTTGGTATATTCTGGGATATACTTTGATATCTAAAAGAAAAATATCTGTTCAAATAGTTTGAGTTTCATCCTGTGGAATCTACTTTTTTTTAGCTTTCCATTCCTCCTAGGTACTAATTCTGCAACTACTAGTCCTCTAGATATAAGTATATTAAACTGAAACAACTTCGTAGGAGGAACTCCCCACAGAGTACTGTTCAGAGGAACAGAACTGTAAACTTCACTAAGTACATTACGAAGTGTGGTCCCCAATCCAGCAATGTTCGCAGGTGAAGCTAAGAGAGGTGACAGGTAAATGAGGGCACTAACCTCATTAACAGAATAATTCAACAATGTGTTCCTAGCTGAATGGACTACAAGGATGTGGGGTCCAGTTGGAAAAAGTAGGTCACTGAGGGTGTGCCTTTAAAGGCTGTTTATCTTCTTCCCAGCTCCTCCCTCGCTGGCTTTCTTCCTATGTTGTCTGCTTCCTGGCTGCCATCTGGTGAACAGTTTTCGTCCACACCCTTCTGCCATAATGTTTCAGTCTTGGAGCGACCCAACCATGGACTGCAATCTTTGAAATCATAAACCAAACTAACCCTCTAAGTTGTTTTCTCAGGTGTTTGGTCACAGTGACCAAAAGCTGAATAACACAATGGAAGAGGAAGGGACACTTTCCAACACATTCTGAGAGTAGAGTGTTAAGTCAATGACACCACAAGAAAAGAAAACCACAGACCAATATCTTTCATAAATACAGATGGTAATTTTTTTTAATAAGAGCACATAAATTTTTGTGAGATCTTGACTATGGTGATGATTTCACAAGTGTACTTATGTCAAATTTATAAAATTATACAGTTTAAATATGTGTGGCTTACTGTACATATCAATTCTAAATAAAGCTATCCATAGGCCATATATGCACATACAACAAAAAGTAAATATAATAACTCAAGGCAAAATTCTTAAAATAAAAGGCTAACAACGTTTATGAAAGTGATATTGTTTATACCACAGAGTATCCTGGGCAATAGCTGCATGCCTGGAATATCTCCATACCTCTTATGTGACGTTCAATGGGTCATCCTCAATCTTACCAAACCTGTCCAAATAGTGTGAAGAAAGTTAGGCTGGGGGCTGTGATAACAGATAACACTATCTTTAAATATCTGAGGGAGGTGTGCATGTGGAGGGCTGATGCTTCTCTTGCAACAATTTAAAGATTGGACACAAGATCAGTAAGCAGAAGATGCAGAGAAGCAGATTCCAGATGATACCATGAACTTGCTAATAACCAGTGTTTTCCAGAAAGACAGGAGCCTCCCTCTTAAGTGAATTTTCCATGACTGGACTTAAGGGACATCCTCCTTCTCCTGAACACGCATAAAAGGACACCTGCGTTACACGAGACTTTGGAGGAGAGGCGTCAAGAATCTCTCCCAAACCCAGTAGCCGGCTCGGCCTAACGTAGGGCCGCGGGAGAGCAGAGTGTGTGTGGTTGCACCAACATCGGTACTCAGCCGTGGACCAGCGTGTTCTTGGGGTAGAGAGCGGGACGTCTGGCTTCTGAGCTGGGACTTTCTCTGTGGTAACGACGAAAGAACGCTGAGCCTCGGACGCGGAAGCCGCAGCAGATTTAAAAATGGGTGATTTTGAGAAAGGCAAGAAGATTTTTGTACAGAAGTGTGCCCAGTGCCACACTATGGAGAAGGGAGGCAAGCACAAGACTGGCCCAAATCTCCATGGTCTGTTTGGGCGGAAGACAGGTCAAGCTGTTGGATTCTCTTACACAGATGCCAACAAGAAGAAAGGCATCACCTGGGGAGAGGATACATTGATGGAGTACTTGGAGAATTCCAAGAAGTACATCCCTGGATCAAAAATGATCTTCGTTGGCATTAAGAAGGGAGAGGGCCGGGGATTTAGCTCAGTGGTTTCGCCGCCTGCTGCGCAAGCGCGAGGACCCGAGTTCGATCCCTGGTACCAAAAAAAAGAAAAAGAGAGGAGAAAGGGCAGACTTAATAGCTTACCTCAAAAAAGCTACTAATGAGTAATAGTCACTGCCTTATTTATTACAGAACAGAAATGTCTCATTTGTACCATAAATGTGTACCATAATTTAATAGATCACATACACCAGAATTCAGATCATGAGTGGCTGACAGAATATTTTTGTTGGACAGTCCTGATTTAAGTAAAATTGCCTTATAGTTAAATGGATATCTTTTTTTTTTTCAAGTTTTGATAGTAATTCCAGTTCAGTAAATACTATCACTGTTTTCTCTTTCTAAAAATACGGTTGGACTTGCTTAGTAATGTTCGACTTTTCACAAAGATGGAGAATGTTATCTCAAAACCTACTGGAGGTTGGTTTTATATTTAGATTTATACATATAACATGTTGTGTGAATATGTTTAAATACCAGGGAAATCCTTCACTGTCTCACAACCAAGCAAGACTCCTGTTTCAGTTTATTAGCTTGTTAAAGACAGTGGTTGAAGACAAGGAAGGAACATCTATATTTTTTATCTTGACTATGCCAATTTAATTAGAATTCCCTATATCTAAAGACTGCTGCCTTTTACTTACTGAAAGGCATTTTAGTGGTGTATGTATAACACTAAATAAAGAATATTTAACACTTCTCACCTTTTATAGTTGATCTGTAAGTTCAGATCCTTTTAAAAGCATGATACAATAGTAAGTTAGATTTTATTTTTGAATTCTTTACTTTGGACTAAGTTATTATTCAGGATAGTATTTAAACAGCTATTTAAAAACACAAGATTGAAAGGACTGTTTTTTGTGTGATTGGCAGTGGTGCTTTTTGTCAGCTCTTTAGAAGGATTAAAGTGGGGAAGGTACAACATCAGCACAAATTTGTATGTGACCATAATACTTAATTAAAAACAAAATCAGATTGAAAAAAAAGAATCTCTCCCAACTCCAAGACCCTATGAGCTGTCAGGAAGTTCAATACTAATCCACAATGAAATGGTCAGCAATTCACCTGCACTTTGACTCCATTTCCCTCAAATCAATAGAGGACTAATAACTAAAGCATAAAGAATGTGGCTCTCTACATATTTGTTACCGTATCTGAAGGCTGCACATTTCAATTATACAAAGTCATCAGGTTTCTTTCTTTTTTTTTTTTTTTTTGGTACCAGGGATCTAACTCAGGACCTTGCGCTTGTGAGGGAGGTGTCGGAACCACTGAGCTAAATCCCTGGCCCATCAGGGTTCATTTTTAACCCTACTATCTCCTTAATATACAGAGCAGACTGGATTTGGCTAGTGAATTTGTTGCTTAAACCAAATAAGCTCCCTTTTCTCCCAGGAGAGTGAATGTTCCCAGCAATTCTGAATCCCTTTGATAACACACAGGTTCTGGAAGGGTCAGGAGATGCCTTCAAAGAGCTATGAAGCAGGGAACTGAGAGTAACACAATATCCCCTGCAGCTTCAATGCCTCACAGCCTCTTCTCTCTTTCCAACCTCCCTCAAAATGAGTCAGAACTAAGGCAGGCACAGCTGCCCCAGTGCTGACTGACTTACAACAACCAGACTAAATGATGTGAATCAAGGTTTCTCCTTCAGCATAGTATTTCACAAGATTAAAATGAGGCTGAGGATTTAGCTCAGTGGCACTGCACCTGCCTCGCAAGTGCAAAGTCCTGAGTTCAAACCCCAGTACCAGAAAAAAAAAATTAAAATGAAACCACAGCCTTTTATTATATGTTCTTCCTCATCAACTCCTGCCCCTTTCAACTCTGCCCTGTACCCACACACACTTATACATCTGGACTCAAACACACTATTGGATTACATAAGAATTAAAACTTTATTATAACTCAGACAAGTCATTCTCAACTTTGATGAATGATTAAACTGCAGTTTATAGTAAACTGTTAACTTATCTAACAGTCTGTATAAATTTCCCCTTTTGTTTGGTGGTACTGGAGATTGAACCCAGAAGCACAGTTGCTAGGCAAGTGCTCTACCACTGGGCTACATTTTATTATTTTGAGACAGTCTCACTAAGCTCCCCAGGATAGCTTTGAAGTTTTTTGCTTCGGCTTCCTGAATAGCAGGGATAACAGGCACACACCACTGTAAGTGGGTGTTTTAATATTTACAATGTTTTAATAGAAGATACATTTTTGTGATAGTTATAATCATTATATAAACAGCTGCCATTCGGCCAATATCTATTACATGCCAAGCCCTTGCTACAACTCTGGGTACACAAAGATGAGGAAACCTGAGGCCAGGCAGCCAAGGGCAAGATGATGCCCAAGGGTTCCACTGCTTGAGGTAAAAAAAATCTCAAGAAGCACTTGCTAGGAAGTTTTAAAAGTCTTCCTCAGAGAGGAAGCATTGATTACAATTGAAGATAACACTTCAAGTTAATCAAAAATCCTTCCATTTTAGTCTGTAACTATCAAACTGTAAAACCATATATACTGCTAAAACTTAAATAATTTTATAAAAGATGTCAGCTTTTCCCAAATATCTAGTTTCTAAATTCTGTTGACTCTTCTTTCACATCTTCAAAATGTTGCTTTATTTTTCTTTTTTCTTTTTCTTTTTTTTTTTTTTTGGTACCGGAGATCGAACTCGGGACCTTGTGCTTGTGAGGCAGGCGCCAGAACCACTGAGCTAAATCCCCAGCCTCATTTTTCTTAATCTAAGTTAAAATACCTTCCTCTGTTTTTCAACACCATAGAAATTTTGAAAGCCAAAGGGATCCCAATATAACGCAGTTTTAGGGTTTTATATGACTTTGACTTTTAAAAGTAGAAAGAGAAGAGCATGATCTTAAAGCCCTAAGGACCTAGGGGGCAAGATGGCAGAGGGGTGAGTGCCAGCAACACAGCTTCTCCAAGACAAAGTGTCCAGAATCTGGAAAACAACAACCCAGAGAGGAAACTGAGTGAAAGGTACATGGAACCACAAGGGAATGGACAGAGGAGAGGAAGAAAATAGGAGCCACTACTACAGAAGAAATAGCTCACCCACGCAGATGGAGACTGCACAGGGGGTAGGCAGCAAAAATAATTTTTCTGTACACTGAGAAAGGGAGAGAGGACTTAGATTGAAATAATTTTATGTAATCAGAGACAGCAGTGAGAACATGAGACACATCTTCCCTAGCGGCCTTTCCCAGAGTCAACCATTAGTGAGGAGGAACAGCAGAGCTGGCGGGAGTCACCATCTTACTTCAAAAAGTTTGAGGCTTACACTTCAAATAGCCTCACAGCCACTTCACTGCCAACACTCTGGAGTAGAAGAGGAAAGAGCTTCCTTACAGTAGACTGCAGGCAGCTGGACAGCAGATGGAAGCGTTGCTGAGAAGCGACTGGGACTACCCAGATTAGCCCTAGCCACTAAAGACTAGAGGCGTATCTCTGCTCTGCGATCAGTTGCAGGAGGAGCAAGTGCTTTGGCCAGAGATGGGACAGAGATACTCCTTCCCCGCCCTGAAAAAGTTGAGCAAGTAGGAAGCAACCTTAGCCAGCTGCTGTACAAGGGAACACCTCCCCCTCTTCCCAGCCAGTGCGTGAAACTAAAGCAGAGTTGCAGGGTCTGACAGGGGCAGTGCACTGACCTGGAAACACCCTCAGGATGACTCCACCAGAGGGCGCCAAAACAGCTGCGAGAGCTGCGTGGAAACAGCCTAAGTGGTATCTCAAAAATTGCTGGCTGAAGAACGGCCACAACCCCAGCATTTGGAGGACAAAATCATCCCTGTACCCAGCACCAACTGAAGTCCTGGTGGGGTTACACAGCACAATTTCAGGCTCTGTTGGGCTCTGTCAGGGACACTAACAGAACTGTGGATACCAGAGGAATTTTATTATTTTTCCTTTTTCTTTGTTTGCTTGATTTACTTTCTGTTATCTGTCTGGTTGTTTTTGTTGCTGCTGCTGTTGTGGTTGTTTTTTGATGGTTTGTTTGTTTGTTTTGGCACCGGGGATCAAACTCAGGTCCTTGCACTTGCAGGGCAGGCAGAGGAACCACTGAGCTAAATCGGCCCTGGTTGTTGTTTTTGTATCTGTGTGTGTGTGTGTGTGGTTGTTTAGGGTTTTTACCTTAATTTTTGTTCTGTTTTTTTCTGTTCTTAATTTTTTTCTGTTCTGTTTTGTTCATCCTCTTTCTCTATTTCCCCAACCATTCCTCTTGAGTTTATGATATTTTCATATGAGTGAATAGTGTCTCCTTGTCTTTCTGATTTGCCTCAATTTTTTTTTTTTGCTTTCTCCTTCACTCTTTCTCTCCTGACCTTTTCTCCAGTCTCCCAAAGCTTGGGTGTCCTGTGCCCTCCAGCCTCACTTCTACTATAGTTCCTTTCACTTATCTCTGTTTTATGCACTATCCCTCTTAAATTACTCCCTCACCCACAGGGTAAAATCACTCTACCAAGGGGAAACTCATTGCACACAAGTGCGTGGTTTTTGCTGAATTTTGTTATATAATGGTAGAGCTTGCTTATATGGTTAAAGGTACCACACCAACAGCATAGTTTGTCAGTTGCTAGGCTGTGCTTCATGTTATTGTTATTGCTAAATGTATTACTTTAGCAGGGATGTCATTCCTGTTGTAATCAGTTGTTCTCCCTTATATAACAACACTGTAATTGTCTTGGGTCACAACCATCACCACAGTCCAGTACCAAAGGAATAGGTGCTGAGCTAAATAGCAACCTCCTGTCTTTAACAAATTAGGAAGGTGGACTCCTGCGATAGACACAAAAACCATGAACCACTTATACTGAGACAACATCTCTGAGGAATAAACATTTCCTACAGAAACCTTGATATAAGTGATAAAGCCATCTTCCCTAAGAAATCTACAAGCAACAACTCAGAAAACAAAATAAAATTAAAAACTAGAAAATGACAAGACGCAGAAGCAAAACGCAACCCCAGACCTCCAGCCCACAAAAGATAAATCCAGGAGTCAATGAGATAGAGGAAATCAGAACCCACCTACCAGAACTTTCTGAATTGATAGCTGCAGAGGTGAAAAAACAAACAAACGAGGCTTTAAAGGTTTTTTTAAAAAAAGAAATGACAATTAAAATGGAGGACATGCTCAATGAAGCTAGAGTAGACACAGATTTAAAAAAAACAGAGGAGCTTAGGAAAATGATGGAAACATGACTACTCAATATAGGAAAGAAATAGAATCCATGAAACAGATTCGAACATATCCAGGAGATTAAAAACTCCATAGAAAGTATTCTTTTTTTTTTCTTTTTTTTGGTACCAGGGATCGAACATAGAAAGTATTCTTGAACCAAGATAAGGATAGAATTTCAGATCTAGAAGACAGGAGTTGTGATTACCAATCGTGAAAAGAAAGATTTCTTAAAAATAGCAAGAGACCATGAAAAAAATCAATCCAACAATTGTAAGATGATGCAAAAAAAAATAATATAAAATTGATCAGAGTCAATGAGAATGCCGGAGACAGTTTAAACACCATGCAAAAGCTGTTCAAAGAAGTAATGGCATAAAACTTCCCTAATTTGAAAAAAGAATTTCACATACAAATGAGTGAGGCATACAGAACTCCAAATAGCCATGACCAAAATAAATTCACACCAAGGCACATAAAAATAAAGATTCCAGAAATTCAGCACAAGAATAGATTAAAAGCCGTTAGAGAAAAGAAACAAATCCCCTATAAAGGAAAGCCTATCAGAATCACAGCAGATTTCTCGACACAATCCCTTGAGGAAAGGACAGCCTGGAGTGAAGTATTTCAAGCCCTAAAAGAAAACAACTTCCAGCCCAGATTAATGTACCCCACAAAACTATCTTTCAAAATCAATGGAGAAATAAAATACTTCCATGACAAAGAACAACTGAAGAAATTCACAACCAACAAACTAGCTCTCAAAGCATTCTGGGGGGCATTTTAAAAAGAGATAATGAAAATCACAATTCTAAGAATACCAAAAGAAGGAAGCCACCAGGCTGGGCAAGCAATTAAAGAGAGAGGAAAGTCAGGGAACCAACAGCAGAAATATATGACAAGGATAGTCCAATACATATCAGTTATAACCATCAATGTAAATGGTCTCAATTCACCAATCAAAAGAAACAGACTGGAAGAGTGGATCAAGACATAATTCAACAATACACTGCATACAAGAAACACATTTAACTCAAAAAGAAGTTCATAGACTGAAAGTCAAAGGATGGAAAACAATGTTCCATGCAACAGAAAAAAGCAGGGGTAGCTATTCTATTTGCAGACAATGTGAACTTCAAGCCAAGATTGATCAAAAGAGACAAAGAAGGTCACTACATACTTTGTAAAGGAATATTTCAAGAAGAGGAGGTAACAATTATAAATATATATGCACCAAATATTGGTGCACCCAATTATATAAAACAAATATTAACAGACATGAAAAACTTAATAAGTACTAACACAACTGTAATGGGGGACCTTAATACCCCACTATCACAAATAGACAGAACAACTAGACAATCAACAAAGGAATATATGAAATGAACCAAATTTGTGAACAAATGGACTTAGTAGATGGTGTTCCACTCCAAAACTACAGAATACACATTCTTCTCAGCTGCACATGGGATATTCTCCAAAAGAGACCACATATTAGCCCATAGAACACACTTAGGTAAATGCAAAGGAATTGAAATTATCTAACCATGCATATATTATCTAACCATAGTGCAATGAAACTGATCAATGGCAAAAGAAACCACAAAAAATGCATAAACACATGGAAATTAAACAACACCCTCCTGAAAAACCAATGGGTCACAGGAGAAATTAAACCGTATCTATAACTAAGTGATAATACAGACATAACATATCACAACTTATGGGACACAATGAAAGCAGTCATAAGAGGGAAATTTATAACAGTGAATTCTTGCATCTGGAAAACAGAATGAGCTCAAATAAATAACCTAATGTTGTACCTCAAACTTTTAGAAAAAGAAGAACAAGTCATGCTGAAATGCCTACAAGAAAAGAAACTATAAAGATCCGAGCAGAAATTAATGCAATTGAGACTATGAAAACAATACAAAGAATCAATGAATTGAAGAGTTGGTTCTTTGAAAGATTAAATAAAATAGATAAACTCTTAGCCAACCTTATGAAAAAAAGGAAAGAAAACACTCAAATTCATACAATTAGGAATGAAAAGGGTGAAATCACAACAGATACTGTGGAAATCCAGAAGACTATCAATACCTACTCCAATAACCTATACTCTCATAAAATGGAAAACATTAAAAAAAGAACAGATTCCTAGATACATATGAATTACCAAATGTGAAATGAGAAGACATTAAAATTTTAAATAACCCAATATCAGTCATTGAAATTGAAAATGTAATTAAAAACTTAACAACATAGAAAAGGCCAGGTCTTGATTGCTTCAGTACTGAATTCTACAAGAAATTTAGAGAAGATCTAATGCCGCTATTTCTCAAACTCTTTAATGAAATACAAAGAGAAGCTCCCAAATAATTCCTGGAAGAAGCATTACCCTGATTCCAAAACCAGAAAAGGACCCAACCAAAATAGAAATCTTCCTAATGAATACCAATCTCCCTAATGAACATAAGACACAAACATCCTCAATATGATACTGGCAAACAGAATGCAGCAAATCATCAAGAGGATTATACACCATGATCAAGTAGGATTCATCCCAGGGATCCAGGGATGGTTCAACACCCACAAATCGATAAATATAATACACCATCATCAAGAGAGCCAAAGACAAAAATCACACAATTATCTGAACAGACATAGAAAAAGCATTTGACAAAGTCCAACACCCATTCATGATAAAAACTATACAGAAAACTGGAATAGACGGTCTTTACCTCAATCTGATAAAAGCCATCTATGACAAACCAACAGCCAACATCATACTAAATGGACAAAAACTGAAAGCTTTCACTCTAAAATCAGGAACAAGACAAGGATGTTCACTATCACCACTCCTATTCAACAAAGTTCTGGAAACATTAGCTAGAGCAATTAGACAAGAGAAAGAAAAGGAATAAAGATAGGAAAGGAAGAAGTTCAATTATTATTTGAAGAAGACATGATTCTCTACATAGAAGACCCCAAAAACTCCACCAAAAGACTTCTAGATTTAATAACTAAATTCAGCAATGTAGCTGGGTAAAAGTCAACACTCAAAAATCAATAGCCTTCCTGTACACAAATAACAAACTTATTGAGAAATTAGGGAAACAACACCTTTCACATCTAGCATGCAAAAACATTGAAATACCTAGGAATCAATCTAATGAATACTACTGTACTTTGAAAAAGGAGATCGAAGAAGATATCAGAAAATGGAAAGATATCCCTTGTTCTTGGATAGGAAGAACCAATACAGTGAAAATGGCCATACTTCCAAAATTGTTATACAGATTTAATGCAATTCCAACAGCATATCTCACAGAATTAGAGAAAGCAATCCTAAAATTCATTTGGAACCAGAAGAGACCCAGAATAGCAAAAGCAATTCTGGGAAACAAGGACAAGGCAGAGGGCATCACAATTCCTAATTTGAAATTATACTACAGAGCTTGTGTGGTAAAAACAGCATGGTAATGGAAAAAAAACAGATCTAAGGATCAATGGGATAAATCAGAAGATGCAGAAACAACCCCAAACACACTCAGCCACCTTATCTTTGAAAAGGGGCCAAACATGTTCACTGGAAGAAAAGATAGCATCTTTAATAAATGGTGCTGGAAAAACTGGCTTTCTACATACTAAACTAAAATAAAAATCGATCAAAGATCTAAATATTAGAACAGAAACATTAAATTCACTGGAAGAGAGAATAGGTAGAACACTTGAGGACATAGGTGGATGCAAAGACTTCATGAACAAAATCCAGACTACATGGGAAATACTACAAAGAATCAACAACTGGGACTTCATCTTATTAAAAACATTTGTAAGCAAAAGAAATCACCAACAGAGTGAAGAGACAATGCACAGCGGGGGAAAAAAGGCTGTGGGGAAAAAGGAACCCTTCTCCACTGTCGGTGGGAGTGTAGACTGGTGCAACCACTGTGGAAATCAATGTGGAGATTCCTCAAAAAACTAAGATTAGAGGTCCCATTTGAACCAGCTTTTCCCCTTCTGGGTATCATCTCAAAAGAATTAAAAGCATCATACCACAGCAATATATGCACGTCCATGTTTATAGCAAAACAGTTTGCAATAGCTAAATCTTGGAAAACAGCCTAAATGCCCATTAACTGATGAATGGATAAAAAAAGATGTGGTTTTTCTATACAGCGGAGTACTACTCAGCCATAAAGAAAGATAAATGTGAGACATTTATAGCTAAATGGATGTACCTTGAAGCTATACACTGAAGTGAAATAAATTGGATACACATGTGTAAATATCAAACTGTCTCTCTGGTGTAAGAATACGAAATTGTAAATAGGGACCAAAACATATTAATAGACAATGTGAAATAAGAAAAAATTGTTCAAAAGGAAGGGAGAATTAGAGAGTGGGGAGGGGTAAAGGAAGGAAGGAAAATGAAAAAAATGAGGAAAGGAAAAAATGGAAATGGAGCTTTTGTAAATAGGGAGGTGAGAGGGGGTTAAAGGGAGGGGAGGGGAATGGGAAAAAAAGAGGAATCAAGATACATCATGTACAAGTATTAATTCCCGATGATGAATGTGATCATTATGTATATCTAAATTGTGAAATTTTTTTAAAAACTGGGGGCTGGGGATTTAGCTCAGTAGTGCCGCTGCCTGCCTCACAAGCACAAGGTCCCAAGTTTGATCCCCATACCAAAAAAAAAAGAGTGAAAAGAGATACACCAGTAACAGCAGAAACAAAATAAGAAAAAGTAATTATATGATTAAGCTGTTTAGCTTCTCAAAAAATCTTCTCAAAAATCTTTCAAGTTCACTATAAGGAACAGGTGGAATGATCACTTGGAATCTCTTTTATTTGATGGAGACTTCTCCAGAGCAGACTTAATTAAAGCTCTGGCAGTATGGTCTGTTTGGGGGAACTGTATCAAGCTAAACAATCTCCCCATGTCTGTTCCTCTATTTTATCCTTTACCTGAAGTGCCCTTTTTCCTTTTTTTCTCTCAAAACTCTCTTTACACTCAGATACAACTACTAGAAACTTGTCAACCTAAGTACGAAGAAGAATAGCAGAGAATATAAGACAGTAATGTGTATGTAGCTTTTGCTGTCTCATGCAATCAGATACCGTGATACATAGCATGCTCTGCATCCTAACAAAACCAGACCAATAAACACAGCATTTGAAGAAACTCATATCCACATCAAGTATTTTAAAGCTAGATCAAGAAATCTGTATCTACATAATTCTGTAAAAAAACCAATGGGATGAAGAAATCCTGTGAATAATATGTAGGCCCAATTCTACTTCTTCATATTTTATTTTCATTTTAAACACAAGAGAGAAAAGAGCAAGAACTTCTCTAATTACCTGTTGTGTAAGACTGCTGAGTGGCCAAATCTGTTGACATCATGGTGGAGATCAGGTCTGGGAAGCACTGACCAACGGTCACAAGCTAGAAACAAGAAAAACTCCTTTCAGAATGGACTGCCACTCATAATCAACAAGAATTGACATAGTCTTTGGGAAGGAGGCTCTCAACTTTCTTAGTCACATGATTACTTCTCAGGTACAAAGTGGCAGCACCAAGGCAGCAGGGCATGGAAGAAAGGCAGATCACACAGCAATGCTAATTAGTAAATGCACCCAACTTTCATGACAAGCCTGTCATTTACTCTATTATCTGTCCATTCTACCCACTAGAATGTTTTTTTAACTCAAGCAAATTTTATATTCTACAAAGCTTATATGAATAAAATGGGTTTCACAAATATTTTCCAATCTTCTCTAGTCATACTTGCCCAAACTTAAGTAGCTACAATGGAAAAATATCAGTTGAAAATTAAAATTTTTTAAATATAAAACTTAATTGAATTTTTAAAAAGTTGTTCCCTAGATCCCCCAGACCTACCGATTTTCCTTTGCCCTGACCTGTGTGAGCAACTTCTCTTCCATATCTAACGTCAACAGGTGCTCATGTACCACACCCTCATGCTCACTGTCTCACTCTCTGAGACATGCACTAAACCCAGGACCTTCTCCATCCAGATCTTCATTCAACCTTGACAAGTCTTCGCTGCCTTTTCTTAGCAGCCTTGATTCTGTCTTCCTCACATACGGAATAGAGGCCACAACTCCCCAGCTTCCTGCCTAACCACCTTGCTGCCTTCCATAAAAGCACAGTATCTCAGGATCCCTTCCTCTCATCCCATCCAGAAAGATAGCTACCCTGAATGAACAATGTATACTGTCTCTCCTTTGGGCCTCCAACATCCATCTGTGGCTTTCACAGCAGCATTTAAATAGGCCAAGGCTATATCTCTCTCTTAATGCCTTTCCTAGATCTACCTCCATCTGAGGCACTCACCTTAACGCCTTTACTTTAGCTTGCATCACTCTCTTTTTTTTGTTTTGTTTTGTTTTGGGTTTTTTTGTACAGGGAATCCAACTCAGGACCTTGCGCTTCCAAGGCAGGCAGCAGCACCACTGAGCTAAATCCCTGGCAAAATTCATTTGGTATTGCATGTTCTTTTTTTTTTTGTACCAGGGATCAAACTCAGGACTTTGCACTTGAGAGGCAGGTGCTGCGTATCACTGAGCTAAATCTCAGTCCTAGCTTGCATCTCTCTCAAAACACACCCCTACAATCTTCATGCTCCCGTAATCAGCAAAGTACATCTAACTCTTTATCCTCAGAGCCATGCTCACCACATTGGTTCAAACCCTCATCAGGACTTCAGTAGCAGCCTCATAACTACCAAAAGGCCCCTTTCTAACCACTTGCCATAATGCCACTGAAGAGATCTTCCTGAGACATAAGTATGATTCCATCGCCTTCTCTGGAAGATGCTTCAAAAAACCCACACACTTCAGCAAGACATAGTAAGCTTCTCAAGATCAGAATGGCCTTCCTTGACTGCTATTGACTTCTCTAATTCCTCTTGAAGCCACTGCTATCTTGGGTGTTGTTATAATGCACACAAAATTAATTACTCTACCATGTGCTATGGTCTCTTGCCACCTAAGTCTCTGCACATGCCACCTATGTCTCTTCCAGTGCCTGAGAAGTCCGGCCTAACTTTACTTGGCTGATTCCCAGAATTCCTCAGGACCCCACTTAGATGACTCCTCCTCAAGAAGGCCCTTTCTATCACCCTTCCCCCTGTGACTTAACGGTACTCAAGAGACTCTCTCATATTATTCCTTTCAGCAAGAAACATCCTGAATTGCAGTTATACTGTCCATTTCTCTGCCTCCTCCATCATTAGACTAAGGGCTATAACTCATTTACTTTATCCCCAATGTACAAGCTCAGTGGCCAGCACTTAAATGTCTGTCGAAAATTAACACCTGACTTAGAATAATTAAAAATTGTAGGGATAAAAGAATGATAGTTGCAAAGATTGGAGAGGAGAGGGAAATGGGAGTTATTGTTTAATGGATAGACAGTTTCAGTTTTACATGATGAAGACAATTATGAACATGGATGGTAGTGCTAGATGTAAATATTATGAACGTATTTAATTTCATTGAACTATACACTTAAAAATATTGAAACTGTAAGTTTTAAGTGTATTTATCACAATAAAATTCTTTTAAAATGAACATCTGATATTTACACAAGAACACTTCTTGTATGGTACCTGTTTTGCATAAACAAACACTGCCCTCTTCTGGTCAAGTATATTACCCAACCAAGAATATGTGTGCATCTGTGCTTAAATCAACAACACAATGGTTGGTTACAACTACTTCAACTCTACCATGTAAGGCATTTGTAAAAATGGGAGAAATCATTAATCTCAACTCAGCTCCAAAAATGGTAATATTCAAGCAATTAGCAACAGTGACTTCAAAAAGAACCTAATGTAGAAGTTATACTTTTAATAAATATGTAACCTTAGTCAAATAAATATAAAACTACCATTTGGACCTCTTCCAAATGGCAAGAGCATTTTGAACTGGTGATATTTTTAGTTATTCTTTAAAGCTGCTCTCAACAAAAACTTTTCTGAAGCTAAATGGCTTTGGGAAACTTACCAATGTCATAAGCCATGAAATCTGAAGAGAAACATTTGGCACCATGGCTCATAGATGTGTCATTGTGTGTATTTCCTCCAAACACCAGCATGGTTCCACTCACTATCACAGCTGTGTGCAAGTAACGGAAAAATCTGCTATCCTTAAGAATGGTCCTTTTGAGTTTATTTAAAAACAATAAATACAAGGTTAGTTTTTAAAGAATATTTATCTGATAACACAAACAAAACCAATTTATTAACTTCAGACCCAAATGTGCAAATACTTCCAGACTTTCCCTATATGTAATTTTCTCAACAAATATGCAAGAAAATCTATAAGAATTTTGTCAAAATATATTAAGAGCTTTAAAATGTTTATTCTGTAAGGCACTATAATTATAATTTCTGGGCAGAAATCATATGAAATATAGAAAGAAACTTCTGTACAATTATTTAATAATAAGACAAAAGCTAGAAATCAAAATCTCCAACTACACTGGCTTAGTATCCTCACACAATGGAATATTAGCCACTAAAAACAAAGATTTTTATGACAATAGGTGAAATCATGTTCATGACATGATCTCAAATATGAGGAAATATTTATAATTACATTATTTCATAACTCAAATGTGCTTTACATTTGTTAAAATTAGCACACTTTTCACAGGCATATCTATAGTTCACAGAGAGGAAAGCTCTATCAATTAGATATAAGAATACCTTGGTTAATGATTTTATGGGATGACACCAGTAACTGATCCTAAAAGTTATAGTTTGATATCAAGCAAGGTTAAATACTGGATATTTCTTGAGTAGGGATACAGATCAGTGGTAGGGTACTTTCCTAGGATATGCAAGTCCCTGGGTTTGATCCCCAACACCACCACCAAACAAACCAAAAAAGTAAACAAGCAAAAACTTTTACTTAATTACAAAAATGTGTACAAACTGAGCTATATAAATTATTCTTTAGAATTCTGAAGAGATAAAATTTTATAGTAGTGCTTAGTGTATGGAAATTGAAAATCAGCTCAAAACTGCCAAGCATTTTCTAGTCATCCTTCTATAGAATTATAGAGAAGTGTAAAAATATAAACATTAGCTACTTTCTTACCCTGTGCATATTTCCTAATTTCTCTATGTACAATGCCAAGAGATAATCTCTGGATTATCTACCAGGTCTGACTTCTTTATGTACAATGCCAAGAGAGAGTCTCGGAATTATCTACCAGGTCTGAAAATAAAAATATACATTTTCCCGATAATACCTTTCCAGAATTCACATCTTAAAGTGAAAAGCTTAAGAAATACCACCCACCACATTTGGGTATCCACTTCGTATCTGTAGAGGTCATCAGTGAGCCGGTATTTATTTGCACTGAAAGCCTTGTAGCCACCATGAATATACAGGGCCTTGGTCTTATGATCATAAACACTGCTGTGGCCATAGCCCCCTTGTACAAGAGCACCCTGGGTCTGTAATATATTCCATGTGTTCTTATCTGGAAACAGAGAAACCAGTTAAAGGCAAACATTGCAATCTTCTTCTCTAAGACTCAAAATCTAAGCAGCTTAGGGGAAGAGAAGAGATTTCAAGAGAGCTGATTATATATATCATATTCAAGAAAGCTGATATATATATGAATATGGAAGTATTTGTAGTTATAGATAAAAATTTTTATCTTTTTATTTTAAAAGGAACCCATCTAAAACTTGTATCAAAGACATGTGGCCAAACTCCAGTGGGTTAAATGTTCTATATGCTACACAGGAAAAGAATGTCACTAAATTTAAGAGTCCCTACAAATCAACATTTAATTCTCTATGACCTTTAATGATCAACACACCTTCATAGGCCTACTTTCTCAAATCATCAATTACAGCTGATACTTCTAATGAACAATAACAGAGATAATAAAATTTAACCAAAAGAGGAAATACACACAAACACACATGCACACGTGAAATCAATCTCCATTAAACTAATCTCTAAAAGGCTATCCAAATTTTTTTCAGAGTATTTTTTTGTTTGAATTTTTATTTATTTTAACATACAGTCAAAGCATTTAGTACCATTTTTGGCTCCTTACAAATCAACAGTAACAAATATATACTATAGAAAGGATCAATAATCTCAATTTCCCTAGTAAAACATTATTTTAAATGGGTTTCAAGAAAAAGAGCTGGGGGCCGGGGATTTAGCTCAGTGGTTTTGGCTCCTGCTGCTGATCGAACTCGGGTTCAATCCCTGGTACCAAAAAAAAGAAAAAGAACTGGACCGAGTTAGGTTGAATCTTGTTAAATCATCCTAATAATGAGGATAGAGGTTTTAAATTTCATTTTCAAAACACATCCACCCACCAGGGATTTAGCGCCTGCCTCACAAGCACAAGGTCCTGAGATCGATCCCCGGTATTGCAAAAAAAATAAGAAACACATCCACTGGAAAAATTGTACCTACCCAAGTCATATTCCTGCACACTACTTATATAGCCATAGAGAGGGCAGTGACCAAAAATGACCAGCATGACCACTCGGCCAGTTTTCAGTGTAATGATGTGTGCTGAGTGCCCAACCACTGCATACTGTTCCTTTGCCTTTGGGGTCAACAACGCCCACGACTCATTATGAATATGAAGCACTCTCAACTCATTGGTCACATTCCCTGTTGAATCAATTTTTCCTCCATACATGTAAATTTTATCCTAAGGAAAAAATGTAAATAGAATTTTTAAGAAATATTAAAAAATTTAAAAAAGAAATATTAAAAATTCAAATCTGAGAATAGAAAATGATCAGTTCAAAATGTCAATATTATTAACTTTAAAAATATTAGTAAAATGTACCTTTCAGCAATTATTAGGAAAAGGATAGAAAAAGGAACAAAATAAAATAAAACAAATATTCTATTTCTCTAAAACTTTGCCACTTTTCTTGGACTTCCTCAAATGAGACCTTTTATAGAATAAAATGACAGAAAAATAAAGTTGCCCCATTCTACCACATACCTACAAACACAAGGAAATGAAAATGATTATTCAGTTACATTACAATGTGGTTATTCTTGTCTAAACTTCGCTAATGGACATCAAAGCTAACCTACACTCATTAATCTACATTTTTAATCATGTGCACCATAATCATGGGTTAAAAAAACTTTGACTTCAGTTTCCAATTAGAACTTAACCAATTACTTAACCCCTCCCCCAGTTTTTTTCAATTAGAAACCAACATTGACTAGCTCTTCAACTATACAGTACAAAATGAACCTAAGGAGGGGCTGAGTTTATTGCTTAATACAAACCTTATATAATACCTTACCTTATATAATGCTAAAGAATGACCATATCTCACAACCACATTGTTCACAGAACGGTTCAGCGGAAGCCATTCTTTAGAAACAAGGTCATACCTATAAAACAAACAGACCATATTTTTACCCAAATGACAAATCAGAACATCTTGTACTCTTTTATTTGTGATATAATCCAGTTTGGAGATGTTCACTAAATCTACCATAGATACAGGGAGGTACCTATCACATTGGCAAACACACCTGAAACCTGGGTCCACTGGGCATATGAGAACTCAGGAAGGGGAGCTGAACTACACAACCTGGGGATTAAAACAATGAAGTTTCTAACACCTCCTGAAAACCTCTTACACACACTGTCTAAATCACCTGAACCTTGCATTATACAGTACTATCAGGACTTAAGTTACTTATAATAACTTTTTCCTCATTCAACATGAGAAAATGAAGATAGTACTGGAAAGGGGATAATAATTAAATAAATGAAAATTACTGAACTTTTCTTTTATCTGGCTTTATTGTTATTGTTAAAGGCTTTCTTTCTTTCTTTGTTTCATTTCTTTTCTTCCTTCCTCTCTCTCTCTCTCTCTCTCTCTCTCTCTCTCTCTCTCTCTCTCTCTTTCTGAGACAGGGTCTTGCTCTATAGTTCAGGCTGACCTTGAACTCACTATGTAGCTCAGGCTGGCCTCAAACTTGCGGTGATCCTCCTGCCTCAGACTCCCAAGTGCTGGGATTACAGGCACCCATCACCATGCCCAGCATATTTATCTGGCTTTTAAGAAAGCCAGAATAACATTACAGCATTTCAATTACACTATGACTATACTATACTATACTAATAGACCTCTGAAATACAAAACTACCAAAAAGAAAATAATTTATACCCCGCCATGCAATTCACATTTATTCATGCATTACTGAAAAATCACTCAATATCTTACTTTCTTTTATTTTTGAAGAAAGTATCACTCTATTCCTATTATAAAAATCATACATGCCCACTATAAAGGAATACAAACAATGCAAAAGAGCTAAAAGTTTAAAAAAATCACCTCACATTCCATCATCTAGAAATAAATATTAATAGAGGAGTAAACATCATTTCAGACATCTTTCTATACATACACACAGTCAGAACAGATTAACAAAATATACAAAGGGATAATGCCTTACATATTATATTTAATTTTTTATAGAATTAATAGAAACAAAAGAAACAAATGGTATTCTTATATTTTAAGTAAATATTTCTTTTCTATAAGAGTTCATCTGGATAATCCAAGTTTTTTAAAAATTATGAAAAAATTACTACATGTCAATAAGAAAGTGTAGGAAAAGCTTTATTCCAACATATTAACAAAGGAAATAAATGCCTATCAGTTAAAAATAGATTGATAAATTATTATATATTCATGTAATTATACAGAAAAATAAATATACTGAAGCAATAATAACATAAATCTCAAAACAATGCTGAGTTTAAAAAGCAAACTACAGAATGTTTTTGTTAAGACTAAAATTAGAAAATTTACTAACTCAACACATTTTTACATATGCTTAAAGTATAAAGAAATGCATGTAAACAAATGATGCTAAAATCTAGATAATGATTCTCTCTGGATTTTGAAAAGCATGCACAGGTTAACTGTATTAGCAATGTCTTATTTTCAACCTGAGTGGAGAATGCATCGATAACCATTATTCTTGCTCTTTCCTTTTGTCTTAAATAGTTTATACATGATTTGAAGCAAATAAAACAGTGGCATCTATTAAATGTGAATAGTACATATATCTGCATTAGCCATTAGAATATTTTTATAATGTTCCACCTTTTTGTGTGTGTGTGTGGTACCGGGGATTCAACTCGGGACCTTGCACTTGCAAGGCAGGTGCCAGAACCACTGAGCTAAATCCCCGGCCCGAATGTTCCATTTTTAAGAAGTACATGAATAATTATTTAGATTTTAGTTTTAATTTAATAATTAGTTATTTAGTAACTAGTTTTAGTAAATGCAGTATTTTATTGTACAGACTAAAATTATTCACTTAAGTTTTGAAATTATACAGTTTTGGACAGAATGTACTAACTTCCTGCATTGATAGTTGAAAAATTTAGTATTCATATTTCTAATCCCATTTTCCCAATTTTTATTATCTAACTTGGACACTGTCCATGTTCATAACACTCATATTCCATTTTATAATTCCACTATTCCTTAGTACTGAATCTGTATTTCAGCTGAGGTAATCTCCTCATAGTTCTCTTACCACAACTTCTCCTTCTTGAGCTCTTCGGTTCTGAATTGGCTTGCTTTCACTGTCAAGTGGTTTTTTTGGAGTAGCACTCACATGCACATCTTTCCCTGAGTTTCCTCATGTTTAAGACATCTGCTTCCTAGCTTTACAGGTGAATGACATCTCAGCTGGCTCAACGTGTGAGGCCCGCCCTTTCTTGCAGGTACTGCTCCCTTGAATGCTGCTGGTATTGAATGTTGCTATGAAGAAGTCTAAGGCCAGATTTTCCCCCCTTTACTGGTTTGCTTTCCTGTCTGGAAGCCAGAAGATTTCTCAATCAGTCTCATTCTCTCTCCCTCTCCTTCCTCTTTTCTTCCTCTTCCTCTGTTGTCTGACTCTCTGTCTACCTCTTGCTAATTTTCAAAGACACAATACTGTATTTTATCAAAGTAGAAATGACTTAAAGTGCAAGGACCTGAGTTCGATCCCTGGTACCAAAAAAAAAAAAAGCCGGGGATTTAGCTCAGTGGTTCCGCCGCCTGCCTCGCAAGCGCAAGGTCCCAAGTTCAATCTCTGGTACCAAAAAAAAAAAAAAAAAAAAGACAAAAAAGAAATGATTTAAATCCATCCAGAAAAATGGTTTTACAAAATGCATTCAACACCAGTGTAACAATTTGGTAGAATTTTGGCTGTAGATGATATTTCCTGAGGACTTCCAAGGCTTCCAACCACACACAGACACTTTGTGTCTGACATACACTTTCATGTATCTGTCATCTTGAGAAAGAAGGAAAACACTCAGAAAGGACAAGAACAAGTCTCCAGATGCTCCAATCTCCGTCTCTTTGAAGTAGCATGGAGGGTGCTCAATCTGTACCTTTTTTTTTTTTTGGTACCGGGGATCAAACTTCGGTCCTTGCGCTTGCGAGGCAGGCGGCAGAACCACTGAGCTAAATCCCCGGCTCAATCTGTATCTTAATACACTTTGCCCCTTCTCAGCTTGTCAGCCAAAGAGCTTGTTGGAGATACCTAAGGAGGGGCTGGCAGGTTACCACAAATGAGCTAAGGTGAACTCCCAAAGACACTTACACAAAAGTGGTCAATTTTTTCAGACCACAGAGAATCAAATATAAGACAAGAACAATACTGATGAAATGTAACATAAGAAATTCCAAGGAGGGCCGGGGATTTAGCTCAGTGGTTCCATTGCCTGCCTTGCAAGCGCAAGGTCTGGAGTTTGATCCGCGGTACCAAAAAAACAAACAAACAAACAAAAACTATATATTTGTAATTGAAATTCCAGAATACTATTTTCAAAAGGAATTGCTGTATTTACTTTTCATGGAAGTTAATAAGTCACCATTTGAAATATAAAGCTTTAAAAACCACGTTTCAATAAAGTACAAGTAGAAAAAAATGTTGCAATCAAAAACACAAACCTGAAAAAAAAAACAAAACACAAACCTGTACATAGCGGCAGATGCCCCTCTCTGGGAAACTGAGGCAGGAGGACTGCAAGTTTGACCTCAGCTTGGGCAACAGCAAAATTTTGTCCCAAAATAGCAAATGAATGAATAGGGATATAGCTCACTACAAAGGCCTTGGGTTCAATTCCCAGTGCCAGGAAAAAAAAAGGCTCATGAAGTACACCAAATAACAAAATGTTACACTGATATATCCAGAAACAAATATTTGTGAAGGAAATAAACAATCCACTTACTCTCCACTTACTCTCTCGTGTATTTGATAAACACTTATTTGAGCACCTTCTATGAGTTAACTTTAGTTGAGTGAATAAACAAGGTCCCTAACTTTAAAAGAAAAAGTGGAAAGAGCAGAAAATGAGCATGCATGAGAATGGACAGAAATATAATTAAAAATTACAAATACTGCTATAAAGGAAAAAGAAAAACAGGAAGAAGCTGTCTGAACTGGATGGTCACAGAAGAGCTCTCTGGGAAAATTAAACTAAGATCTAAAGGATGAGATGAAATCAGCCCTGCAGCAGAGTGAAAACAGTCTAAAACAGAGGAAATAGTAAGTGCAAAGGCTCTTAACATGAGTTTTAGGTAAAGAAAGAGGGCTGGTGGGGCAGTACAGAAAATGAAGGCAAGAGTGGAACAAACTTAACCTGGGAAGGTAAACAGTGGTCAATATATAGGACCACTAAGTCTAATGGGAAGACAGCAATAGGTTTTCAAAAGGTAGTAAATTATATGATTTATACTTTTAAAATATCACTCTAGTTTCTATTTAGAAAACAGATTAAGAGGAAGGAATGCTAAAAACTAGGTAGAAGATAATGGCAGTCCGGGCATAAAAAAGAATAAATATGCCGTGTATTTGGTGACAGTTGATGAGGCTCAATATGAGGAGAGTAGAAGGAGGAGAAGTACTGTGACAAAATGACTCCCAGATTTCTTGCTTCAAGAGAGGGAAAGGATGCCAGATGCAAGGGTAAAACCACATATAAGGTAATCACACTGCTCTAATAATATCTAGTATAACAATGGAAAGGACACTTTCTCAAGTTAGTTTCACCTTTTCTTTTCACTAGAAGAGGTGTGAAATAGTTAGATTTGGGGTGGGTTTTAAAGGTAGGACTAACAAAATTTGCTGGCATATTGTGGCAGGAAGATACTTGGGTGTTCCCCATGATCTCCGATTGTTGGCATTCATACCCGAGTGTGAGTAGGATCAATGACTTTCTTCTAACCATCAGAATATGGCAAAGATGATGGATTGTCATTTCTCTGAACCATCCATCTCGAAGACTCAGTCAAGTCTCTTCCTGTGGCCCATGAAGTAAGCAACCACATCAGTGAGACCTGAGTGACAAGGAACTGAGCATGCCCTCTAGGAGCAGAAAGCAGCCTCTGTGAGTTAGTTGAGTGTCCACAGCCATCAGGAAGCTGGGACCCTTGCTCCTATGACCACAAGGAACTGATTCTCCCCCCAAAATTAAAAGAATCATACCACAGAGATATATGTGCACCCATGTTTATAGCAGCACAGTTTGTAA
>NW_004624741.1:4600584-4642625 GCF_000247695.1 Heterocephalus glaber | reverse complement strand
GATACATCATGTACAGGTACAAGCACCCAATGATAAATGTAAATGTATTGTATACCTAAAATGTACCAATAAAAGAATTTTTTAAAAGAAAGAAAGAAAGAAACTGATTCTGCCAGCAACTTGAGCTTGGAAGTGAATTCTTCCTCAGTTGAGCTTCTAGATGAGAACATAGGCAAGCTGACATCTAAGTGCACAAAACTCAGATTCCTGACCAACAGAAACTGTCAGATAATACAAGTTATTTTAAGCTAAGTTTATGGTAACCTGCTATTTAACAAGTGGTAAGTAATACACATACACCAATATGGAGAGTACATTAGTTTTTATTAAGTCCCTGCATGTGGGGCACACCTAAAATCCCAGCATGTGGGAGAGGCTGAGGCAGGAGGATCATGAGCTCAAGGCCACCCTAGGCTACATAGTTCTAAGTCAGCCTGGGGACCATATAGCAAGATCCTGTCTCAAAACAAACAAACAAACAAACATCATATTAAGGAAAACACCTGTGTTGTAGGCAAAGCAAATAGCAGCATCTGTGGTATGGAGAAAGAGGAGGACCTGGTAGAGGAGTAATCTGACCTGACCATCACTAGGGTCTCATCAGAATTTAAGGGGCTTGAACTAACACAGCAGCAATGAGACAGAGCTTGGGCCAGTTTTACTTGAGAGACACAACTATCAATCTCAGTGATTTACTGACTAAAAGAGAAAAGAGGGAGAAGGGAATAGAAAGAGGACTTCAAGATCTCAGCTTGATTTGAGCAGTTAGGGCAAAGGTGATAGAAATACTATCAAGATTAAGAGCAAGAAAACATGTAAGATGACACAGAATATCCAGTTTGGAGTTTAGCATTATTAGTATTGAAAGTGATTGTCTTTCAGAGACACCTTGTTTTCTGTTAAAATGGGTGCATTTTTACAGGTGTTGTATGGATTTACCAAGGATAGTATATACAAAAATCATGAACTGTGCTGTTGGGAGCAATTCTACATAATTTTGGGGAAAAAATCATTTCACAATTAAATCATGATTAGGGCCTAGTTTTCCGCCTACTGGCCAGCTACAGCATGTCAAGACTTAACTCCATCTTTGCCTCTGGTCAGACCTAAAACCTCAATGGTCCAGTGATGCTGTGATTCTCCAGGACAAGATTACACTAACTGAAGACATCCTGAGAGGAACAAAATCTTCATCTGCATAGTTCCTCACTGTTCTAGGATTTTCGCTGCTGCTGCCACTGCTGCCCTTTGAGTCACCTTTTACATCTGTTACTCTCTGGATGTACTGAACTCTTCCTGCCCTGATCATCTGTTACATTTGTTTCTCCTGACGAATGGGGAGTAAAGGTGTGGCAAGCTCTGGGGCTTCCTCTTTGCTGCCCAGAGAAGCACTGATCAGGCCCAAAGCTCAGCTTGTCTTATT
Source organism: Heterocephalus glaber (assembly GCF_000247695.1). Next base: position 4,641,202 of record NW_004624741.1, on the reverse strand, counting down.
TCTTCTATCTTTTCTGTCTGTATATTAATTAATTCACCTTGTGCTGTCGTGGCTCGCAGGAAACTAGGACTTACTGCAGCGGTTCTAGTAACGTCCCCCTTCCCTGTTCCCTACACTATGCTTTCAAATCCTTCTTAAATGGAGAACATGGCCTCAAGGTGCATCCATTGAACTATAAATGGCTCTAGTTTCTCATTCTTTATGGCTGAGTAGTACTCTACTTTATATATATATTTTTAAAAAAAATCTTTATCCAGTCTCTAGTTGATGGGCAATTGGGCAGTTTCCAAGTTTTAGCTATTACAAACTGTGCTGCTATAAACATGTGCATGCATATATTTCTGTGGCATGATTCTTTTAATTCTTTTGGGAAGTAACCAACAGGGGAATAATGTGAAAGGATGAAAAGGTCCAAAGGAGGGGCTGGGGATTTAGCTCAGTGGTTTCGTCAACTGCTGAGCAAGCGCAAGGACCTGAGTTTGATCCCCGGTACCAAAGAAAAGGTCCAAAGGGGAAGGGGAAGTGGGAGGGGTGGGGGAAAGGAAAGAAGGTAATGGAATTAATATGAGAAAAGGAAACAATGGAAATAAAGTCTTTGTAAATAGGGAGGGGTAGAGGGGTTGAAGGGAGGGCAGGGGAATGGGGAAAAAATAAGAACCAAGATATATCATGTAAAGGTACAAATTTCCAATGAGGAATGTCATCATATTGTATACCTAAAATGTACCAATAAACTTAATGAATAAAAAAATTTAAAAAAATATACATAATGAGCACCTTCATCATAGATTTGTACCTGTACATGATGTATCTTGATTCCTTTTTCTCCTAATCTCTTCTTCCTTCAACTCCCCCTCCCCTCCTTATTTGCAAAAGCTTTGTTTCCATTTTTTTCCTTCTTTTCTCATTTTTTTCTTGACCCTTCCTTCTTTTCCCCTTCTCTCCTTCCCACTTCCCCTTTCCTTCTGAACAATTTCTTCCTATTTTGTATTATTATCTGTTATACATTTGGGTCCTTATTTCCCCTTTCAGTTTCTCACACCAGAGAGACAATGCGATATTTACACATATTTTCTTCCATTTCCACTATTTTTCCTGTCCCTTCTTTCTTTTCTACTTCCCTCCTCCCTTGTTCCCCTTCCCATCTGAACACTTTTCTTCCCATTTCCCAACATCTATTACACATCTCTGGCCTTATTTCCACATTCAGTTTCTCACACCAGAGAAACAATGCAGTATTTAAACATATGTGTCCGAATTATTTCACTTAAGAGTATGGTCTCAAAGCTATAAATGTCTGAAGATCATTCTTCTTTATGCCAGAGTAGTGCTCCATTGAATAGAAAAACCACATGTTTATCCACTCATCAGTTGATAGGCATTTGGGCTGTTTCCAAGATTTAGCTATGACAAACTGTGCTGCTATAAACACGGGTGTGCATATATAGCTCTGGTATGATGTTTTTAATTCTTTCGGGAAGATACCAAGAAGAGCTACAGCTGGGTCAAAAAGAACCTCTAGTTTTAGTTCTTCAAGAAATCTCCACACTGATTTCCACAGTAGTTGCACCAGTCTATACTCCCACCAGCAGTGAAGGGTTCCTTTTTCCCTACAGCTGCTCCAGTATTTGTTGTTGGTTGATTTATTGATAGCAGCCATTCTTTCTGGAGTGAGACAGAATCTCAGTGTTGTTTTAATTTGCATCTCTCAAATGACCAGTGATGTTGAACACTTTTTCACTTGATCTTAGCCAAAAGGCCGAGATGAGATGTACACTTGGTCATATATTTATTTGCTGTTTCTAATTCTTCATCTAAGAAGTGTCTTAATTTCAGATGCCCATTTTTGCATTGGGTCTTTAAATTTGGGGGTTTGATTTTTTGGAGTTCTTCATATATTCTAGATAATAGTCCTTTATCTGCATAGTAGGTAAAAACTTTTCCCCACTCTGTGGGTTGTCTCTTCACTCTGTTGGTTTCTCTTACTGTGTAAAGCTCTTTAATAAGATGAGGTTCCAGTTGTTGATTCTTTGTAGTATTTCCTGTGTGTTCTGGGTTTTGTTCATGAAGTCTTAGCCTATTCCTATGTCCTCAAGCATTCTACCTATTCTCTCTTCCAGCAGAGTTAGTGTTTCTGTTTTAATACTTAAATCTTTGATCCATTTCAATTTTAGGTTAGTGCGTGGTGAAAGATATGGGTCTAGTTTCAATCTTTGGCATGTGGTAAGCCAGTTTTTCTAGCACCATTTATTACAGAGGCTATCTTTCTTCTAGTGAAGGTGTTTGGCTCCTTTGTCAAAGATAAAGTGGTAAGTATGTCTGGCATTGTCTCTGCATCCTCTAGTCTGTTCCATTGATCCTCAAGTCTGTTCATTTGCCAGTACCATGCTGTTTTTATCACCATAGCTCTGTAGTATTTTTTTTGGTACCAGGGATCGAACTCAGGTCCTTGCACTTGTGCAGCAGGCAGTGAAACCACTGAGCTAAATCCCGGCCCTCTGTAGTATAATTTAAAGTCAGGGATTGTGATACCTCTGGCTTTGCCTTTGTTGCCCAGAATTGCCTTTGTTATTCTAGGTCTCTTCTGGCTCCAAATGAATTTTAGGATTGTTTTTTTCTAATTCTGTGAGATATGCTGTTGGGATTTTGATTGACAGTGCACTGAATCTGTATAACAATTTTGGAAGTATGGTCATTTTCACTATATTGGTTCTTCCTATCCAAGAACAAGGGATATCTTTCTATTTTCTGATATCTTCTTCAGATATTGACACATTTGTGTCCAATTTATTTCACTTAAGAGTACAGCTTCAAGGTGCATCCATTTAGCTATAAATCTCTCAAGTTTACCCTTCTGTATGGCTGAGTAGTACTCCATTGTATAAAAAAACCACATCTTTTTTATCCATTCATCAGCTGATGGGCATTTGGGTTGTTTCCAAGATTTAGCTATTATGAACTATGTCAGTATAAACATGGGTCTGCATATATTGCTGTGCTTTGATGATGTGTATTTTCCCTTCAATATGAGAGGCACAAGATAGAGACAGACCTTGAACTCTGGGAGATATTAGTGGCATGATTTCCATTAGCAAATTATAAATTCAAACCATTTGACCTATGAAACTATTACTTAAAAGATAAATCTATTTATACAATCTACTATATGTATCTGAAGCAAAATGTCATAGAAAGTATTTCAAAAAGATAAATTATTGCTTATCATGACAATGAATTCTTTGTTACTCTCAATTTTAAAAACTCAGCATATATAAAAAAGGTTTAAAATACTCCCAAAATATTAATAGATTTTTCACAGGCAGTAGAATGGTTTCTCTTTTCACTTAACTGTATTTTATAAATTTTCAAAATTGAAAACAAAACTTCTTGCAAAGATATTTAAGACAACTTACGCTAGAACCATGTTGTAATCTGAGTGATTGAACATATATCCTCCGACAATCCACATTATATTTCCAATGACCACAGCTTTATGAGAAGCTCTGGGGAGCTTTAAATTAGAACATTCCTCTCGCATCCAAAATGACTGGTTAGCTGGCACAGGAACTGAACATCCAGGACCTAATAAAATATCATAAATTAGCTTCATAAACTGCAGCTTAAAAGTTTATTGCCTTTCAAGTTTTAATCATCTAAATGTAACAATTTTTTTTTTTTTTTGAGGCAGGATCTCACTCTGCAGTGCATGCTGGCCTTGAACTTGTGGGACTCCTCCTGCTTCAGCGATGGGATTACAAGCATGTGCCACCATTCCCGGCAGTGTAACAAATATTTAAGGAATATTTTGTCTTTCTTTTAGCAATCCATCAGTCAAATCTTTTTGCTTTTTTTTCCCTTTTCTTTTGTAAATCTTTTTGCTTTTAATTCAAGGTATTAACCAAGGGTAACCGCTAATAAAATACAAAATTACACACTGATGACTTGGCCATACCCAGGTTAGGTGTTTTCAGTAATGAAAAATAGGTCTCAGAGAAAGACTACACAGAAGAATTATTTACTCAGCTAGGCTTTGTGGCACATGCCTGTAATCCCAGCACTCTGGAGGCTGAGGCAGAAGGATCATCATGAGTTTGAGACCAGCCTGGGTTACATAGAAAGTTCAAAGCCAGCCTAAACTACAAAGTGAGGCCTTGTCTCAAAAAACAAACAAAAATATTCAAATAAAAACTTCAGGGCTAAAATGTAAAAACTAGACCTGGGAATAATAATAAAAAATATTTCTGGAGCTGGGGATTTAGCGCAGTGGTTCCGCTGCCTGCTTCACAAGCGCAGGGTCCTGTGTTCGATCCCTGGTACAAAAAAGGAAAAAAAAAGGAATTTAACAGAAGCAAGAGACTTCCTTCTTGGAAATCTGAGCTTCTGCTGCAATATCTGCAAAGTGGAAGGTACTCAAATACTCCAACTATTAACTCCTCATTATCAGCCAAACGCAACAAACTAAGGCATTTAAACAAGCACATTTCTTTTCAAAATGAAAAGGTTATGAGCAAGGTATAAGCATATAAAAAAATACACTACATCAATAATAACTATCTTCACTCATTTCTTAAAGAATCTCCTAAGACTCCTTCAATTATCTGTTTCTGTAGATAATGCCATTAAGTGACTGCATCAGGACTCTAATGTACAACTGATCCAAATTTTCTCTGAACTTAGAGGAAATTTCTAAGGAAACAGCTTTATTGTCAGCTCTTCTTCCACCTCCTAGCTTGGTTCTCAGCTATTGCCACCTTATGGCTGAGACCAAATCATCCAACTTTCACAAATGAGTTGCAAAAAATAACAATCCGTCTATAACTCAAAGGAGACCACTTTCACATATATATGAAACTGAATGATTTGTAAGAAAGACAAAGGGATATGAAAGTTTAAATGTCATCTGATATTGGTTAACGTACACTGTACAGATGCTGAGCATAAAGCCCACTACAATTTATTAAACAGGGAACATGCTGTGAATTGAAAGAAAAATATAAATAAAAGAAGTGCCTACCCTGCCACTCAGAGAAGCAGGAGCATCCTCTGACATCACTTGAATTGCAGATGCCTCGGTGAGGAAAGCCACAGTTGTCTGTACAGTAAGGAATGTCACACGATTCACCTTTCCAGTTTTCATAACACTCACATTCAACAGTGTTGCTGCTGTTACTGATCTTACACACTCCTCGGGCTGAGCAATTGTTTGGACACATGTCAAAACTATAAAGACAACGGGGAAACTAAATGAACGTAAAGCAATGCTTCAATTAATGTAGCAAAATTTCTTCCTATACAAGTTTTAAGGATCTCTCTGCCTCTTCTGTTCACTCACAAATCCAACTGTAGTACTTAGCAAATGGGGGCACTAAACAGTGCATAGCTAGGGCCTGAGATACAAGTTATCAAATCAAATCAACTCTTCTGGATCTTCATAAGAAAAGGGTAAGAATAAGTAACTCATACAGTTAAAGGAATTATGAGAGAAGAGATTCGTGAAAAATTGTTCAGACTTAACTCCTTCAGGCTGGGACAAGTACTCTTGTAGCCTATTAGTGATGAGCGTTACATAACAGCAGAATTCACACTTATAAGTGGGGGGGGTTAAAAGAAACTGCTGACAATATACTCATGATACATAAAACCCTGGATAATTTCTGAAACTTGTAGAATTTAAGATTATTGTAGATTATTGCCCAGACTGATGTAAAGTTCCTTACTAACTGTATCTACTTGATTTCAGATGGAAGAAAGCAGGCCAATTTAACTTAATTTACTAACCATAATATGTCTTATAACATGTCCTTTGATAATCATATTGCAAACATTTTGAAATGACATAATTCACATTTTAAAGATACTTTAAGAATACAGATTTTTCTACTACTGAGTATATGACAACTGCTAATATTTGTTAATTGTATTTAGCAAAAACCCCTGATGTTTTTATTCATTAGTGGGAAAACACCCCTCTTCCAGGAGAACCTCAACAGCAGCAACACCTGAGTTAAAACTGTGCTCCATCATCACCACTTACACTGACAATTATTAAGATTTTTATGTCAGTTTCAATTATACAATGAGTGGAAAAATACTGCTCACAACTGAGTTTTTAAAAGAATTTTAAATGAGAAAACCTAGAGAAACTGTGTAGCACTACACCTGCCATGCTGTAAGCCCCCAATATAACAGTATTAGTCATTATCATTAAAATCACGAACATTAGATTTAAATATCTTACTTGTAAGTGATATTAAATCCAGTCAAATTATAAGCAGCATCACTAAAAAAATGCAGCAGGGCATAACCTGATGTGACAACAACCTCAGGTACAGTCTCGTTGCTATCTCTCTCGGGAACAATGAGGCCACTGAAAGGGAAACATACTTCTTATAGGTGAAGCACAATCACAGACACATCAAACTGGGAATTCATCTTTACAGTTTTAAAAGCCACATCCAGGAAGAAGCACACATTTCTGCGATCAATGCACAGAGCTTCCCTATTAGTTCTGGGTCTAGTTAGTTCTAGACTGAGGAACAGCTCTGAAACATTTTCTAGGCTTCCTTTATTAGAGGTGTTTTGTTTCGTTTTTGTGGTACTGGGGACTGAAGCCAAGGCCTTCGTACTGAACTACATATCCTCAGCCCTTTTGTTTTTTATTTTGAGACAGAGTCTCACGAAGTTGCTCAGGGTGGGCTTGGACTTGTAATCCTCCTGCCTCAGCCTCCCTGAGAGCTGGAATTACAGGCATGGGCTACCATACTCAGCTGACATAAAATATTTTTATACATAATATTTATTTAAAAAAGCTAGACAAACTCATAACCCCAACACAACCGGCATTCTCATGTATTTTCTTTGTCCAACTGGTACTGCTTGTATTTTTTTTTTTTTTCTTTCTTCGTTTATTTATTGTAAGGTAAGGTTCACTACAACCGTGATTTTTGCTAGCTTTGCTCCCTGCTGTGTCTTCTGCCTTTGGAAATATGCCTGGCACATAAAAGATAGGCAGTGAATGTGTGTTGAACTATTGGATGGACGAATGGGAGATGCAAAGGAGTCCCGGAGACCCCGGGATGCAGTTGGGTTCCCGTGGATGTGTGGTGCAAGTCTCCCACGGTTTTTCAGTGTGCTGTCCTGTTTGGGGTACTCAGGGCAGGTGTTTTAGCTTCCAGTTAATTACCGTGAGTAGGGTCTTCCAATTCTTTCCTTAAGAGGATTAGCATGGGCAGTGTCCTTTTCAAGATGGCAAACACGGGGCCCGGGTGCAGGTCAGCGCTGGAGCATTTCCCTGGCCCAGCACGGCGGGCCTCGTGGAGGCTGATGTCCCTCTGCAGCTAGCAGTGGAGCATGAATTGTCTGTCTTATGGAATCAGTTATAGCTGGGGATTGTTGGGCTCTAGGCGGGTCATACAGGTCTTGGTGCTTTAAACTGAGCACATTCTGGCTGCTTACAAACATTTTAATGCAAAAAGAATGTGAAAATTGATTGAAGCAGTTCGGTGCATTATGCTTTGGCAGGATTTTGCATTTGAATTATCACCCCACCAATCTATTTTTTTTTTTTTTCAAAAGTAAGGAGCCCAAGCAAGTTGTAATGAATCTACTGGTGAGCATAGTCCTGTTGTAAATCCGGGGAGATCAGTGGGAAGAGCATAAGGGCCCAACACAAAACAACAGGAAACCAGAAGGGCCCGCCGGGGGCGGAACCAGGACATCTACGCCAGGCCACGCGGTGCTGGCATGGAAGGAAAGGACCTGTCCCGTGCATTCGATCGGGTGAAAATGGCAGTTCACAGCACCTGGGGTCGCGGCTGTCCTCAGAACCCGCGCCCACGAGCTCCCTGGAGACTGCGGCACGGGCGCGAGGCCTCCTCCAGCGTCCTGACGCGGGCAGCTCCCAGCAGGCAGCTCCTGCCCACGTCCCCGGGGTCGCCTCCTCGGTTAGCAGAGCTGGAGCCTCCCGGGGACCGGGTCAGGATGGAGAAAAGGCTCCAAGTCAAACTCCTCTTTCGCCACCCGCGACGGCGGGGCGGACTCGTGGGGTCTCGAGCCTGGTTTTGGGCCGCGGCGGCCAGACTTCTAAAACCCATTCTTCCTTACTAGATTCTGACTTCAAGGAAACGAAACATCTAAATACTTTCTATGTCTCGTGTGCCTGGTACTTAGGAACTTTCTGGTGCGGTCTATGGCCTTCACCACGTCTCTGTTTGGCAGACTGCAGGACGCGAGCCCGCAACGTGAGACGCTGCTGTCGGGTACACCGCACGTTCCAAGCTCAAAGAGCAAGCGCCTGTGTCAAAACAATTTGTTAAGAGAAAAACAGCTGCTTTACGCCCTCACCTAATCTTCTTAGTGTTCGATTTTCTGAAATCTGAGTCTGTCCTGGAAGACTGGATTATAAATGGCCCGGGCTGACCTCTAAAGAGGAGTTTTTGTTATGCTTTTTGTTGTTGCTACCGGTACCCCTGCTGCTTTTGGATGTGACAAGGAAAGTTCTAGAGCGCTGTGGGGGAAAGCAAAATACAGAAGGGCAGGGCGAGGTGAGGGAGCAGAGACCTCATGAAGGGGGAGCTCTGACTGGCAGGGCGGGTGTCGGGGAACGGGTGTGGAGCCCCTTGCTGTAGAAGTTTCCTTTGACTGAGAGCCGGTGACAGGAACTGGCTCAGAGCGGGGACTCAGGCGGTGAGAACGCCGTCATTCAGAATGGAGGGACTTCCCTGCCAGCCGAGACCCAAATGCAGGTAGGGTCCAGAGCCCGGGCCGTCAGGCCGCCCTCCCTTCGTGGAGGGGCCTCTGCGCTCTGCTCAGGGTCCTGCCGCTGGGGGCGCTGGGTAGGCCTCAGAGAGCCGGGCCCTGCCTCCCTTTCGCTCAGGGCCAGGGAGGATCACCCGCACAACTTCCAGGCTTGCTTCTTCAGATATACTGGGGGTCTGTCATTACCCTAAAATGTGATTGGGAGAAACTTGGTACCTCAGGATCAGGTTTGCGTAGGTAAGTTTTGTTCCCTCAATCCTCCAACACACACACACACACACACACGCACACATGCACACGCAAGCCTACATGTGTCCGATCAGCGGCTCGCACATGCAGAGGCTCTGATGACATGGAGACTGGCAGGAAGCATGGGGAGCAAAGGTGGCCTTGCTTAGACTTGTACTCGGGGTGGGGAGGCAGGAGGGCCACTTCCGCCGTGGCTGCCCTCCCTACTGGGCGTGGAGCCCCTTCAGGTACTCGGACCTCACGGTGCTGACTGGAGCCTTGTGGAACCAGAGCATGACTGGGATTCCGTCCGGCCCCACCAGGAACTTCTCAAAGTTCCAGCAGATGTCGTGGACCTTCATGGGCTCCCAGGAGCGCAGCCCTGGTGACCCCAAAAGTTCAGAGGTTGGAGGGCAGGAGTTCTTCAGAAAGGTGAAGACCTTCTGTTCGTTTTCTCCATTCACATCCCCTTTCTCAAAGAGCTGGAAACTGGGGACAAAGCCACCACCTGGACGCACATATCTGAGCCCAGAGAGGATCTGCAAGTTCTTTCCTGGTTCCTGTCTTCCAAACTGGTTACAAGGAAAGCCCAATACAACAACACCCAAACTTCGCAGCTCGTCCTGCAGTGCATTCAGTTCAGGGTACTGGGCGGTCAGGCCGCAATAGGTGGCCAAGTTGACGAAGAGGACATGCTTGCCCGAGTACTTCGTGAACTGGACGTATTCCTCGCCCATGAGGGTCAGGGCTCTGTACTTGTAAATGGTGCCTGGCACAGCTTTGTTGCAATCCATCTTCATCTCCTGCGCGTTTGGGGTGTCCTGCGCAAGGCCTAGCAGGAACAGCAGGAGGAGGCCGAGGCCTGTGGCTGAGAGCACAGGGCGCATCTACTACTTGTATTTTATTCTACTTTACAAATACTATGCCATAAGCAATCCTTGTCACTTAAAGTTCCCCAAGCTCAATAAGGACCTCACTCAGAGGCTAGGCATAATATTATAAATAAATATGAGTACCAATAAACCCAGGGAAGGAGAAGTCCTGAATCAAAGGGTCTAAATAAAGGCTTTAAGGCTTTTGGTCCATAATACCAACTTTTTTACCAGATGAGAGATGTTAACTTGATATCCTGTCAATACAAAGTAAAAGGATCCATTCCATCTCACCCTACCAACAAAGACAAGTACTAGTTCTAGTTTAGTTTTGCTAATGTAATAAATGAAAAAAGTTTTTAAATTATCATTTGAGTTCTTTTGTACTCCCAAGGTTAATCACTTTCCTTACGTTTATTTGCTATTTGGATTTCTTCAAATGCCTGTGACTTCTGCCCCACTATTGACTCAGCACCAAAACATTCAGTCAATGCCTAGATCTCTATCCAGTCCCATGGAATGTGCTTCACACACAGAACCCACCCAATATTCTATTCACCCACATATTCTATTACTCTCTTCCTTTACTCACTCACTCCTAGCCCTCTTGCTTTCTTAGAGCAGGTACCACCTACCACAGGGCTATGACCATCTTAAATGCTCATTCACTCTGACCTAGCAGTTCTTTCTTTGTAGAAGAAACATTTGTTCATGTACACAAAGACAAATACATAAAAATCTTAATGGCAGTACTATCCAGATGGCAACAGGTTGCAAAGTATCTAAGTGCTCAACCACTGGGAGCTGGCTGAATGAGTCATTATAAGGCAGGAGTAGCCAATAGCTGGAGAGGAGGGTGAAATGCCTTGGAGCCCGCTTTCTGGGCTAGACCTAACTTTTGAGTTAAACTTTAACTCAGGCCCAGAATATCCAGATCTAAATACAGTAGGAGAAAATAACCGGGGAACCCTACTCACACATAATAAGTCAACTGGTGGTCTTCAGCAACTCTTCACCAACCCAGGCTCTACCATATCTTTAACAATGCTATTTTGACCACCACCCCACACCCTGGTGGCCTCTGGGTGCCATGACAGTTCCCCCAAGGGCCATAAGAGGTCAAAAACTCCACTGCCTGACAGAGGGGCAGAGTTAAGGTGCTCACTGCTAAGACCAAAACCTAAAACAACTCTTTAATCCCACTCCAAACTCTAATGTTTAAAACCCTCAATACAAAGCCCTCTCTGGGTTGTGAGTTCTGATTGGCCTGCTCTCATCCTATGCACTGTAATTTCACAGTCAATAAATCTTTGATCTTTAGTCTAAGATCTTGCTGCTCCCTTTTGTACAAGATACCAAGAAACTTGAAAAGACCCCTGATCTGGTAACAACCACATATGTATAAGTCTGCAGGACTAACTGGGAGCTAATCAAGGCATTCTGATAAGTGAGGGAAGGGAGCAAGTCTGCAAAACAATGGACTTAGTATAAGTACACGTTTACCAGAACTTATATGAGTGCATATAAAAATGACTGTAAGAGTATACAAGCAGAGAATAAAGATGAGGAGGAGATGGGGTATTCATTTAAATTTTTTTTTTGGCAGTAGCAGGGATGGAACTCGCCTTGTGAGGCGGGGCGGTGCCACTGAGCTAAATCCCTGGCCCATCATTTAATTTTTAACATGAACACAGAACTCCAGGAACCCTAAGACAATGAAGATACTCTGGAGGTTATAAAATACTAATGCATTTTCTACTATGTATTCAACAAATATTTACTAAGCATTTGTGAGGCACTGTTCTAAATACCAGGAATACAATAGTGAAGAAGCCAATGTCCCTACCTCATGGTGTTCAGTTAAGAGAAACAAGCCTGGACACATCTTTACATGCACGTGTGTGCGTGTGCATATGTGTATATGAGTGTATATAAAATGCCAGGTAGAGATAATGCCATGAAGTTTTTCCTTCAAGGCAAAAGTTAGTGCTTTAGAAAGGCAGTTAGGGAGCCAGGCACTGTTGCATACCTGTAATCCCAGTTACTTAGGAGGATAAAGCAGGAAGATCATAAGTTTGAGGCCAGTCTGGGCAACTTAGCAAGACCCTGTCCCAAAACAGAAAATTTTAAAAGATCTGTGATGTAGTGTAGGGATGGAGCACTTGCCTAGCATATTCAAAGGCCTGGATTCAAAAGCCAGTTCCACAAAAAAATAGTTTTAACTATGATCACACTTTCACTGGTTTTAATGACTGGGCCAAATATGCTTCAAATTTTTTCAGATCTAGAATATTTGCACTTCTAGGAAGATGGTGAAGTGGTGAATTGCAGAGAAATAACCTCTCCGAGACTGGGTGTCCAGACACTGGAATATACCAATGTGAGGAAGAGAAGGAGGAGGAAAGTGGGTCCAGCAAGGATCAGGAGAGAGACTTCAACAAAGAAGGACGTAGTATGTAGTGCTTTCTCTCTGAGCCCTGACTCACTGCATGGCAGAGGTGGCTCAAACCTGCAGACCCATGGTGACTACTAGCAACCCAGAGGTCTTCACGAAGAAACACACCAGTGGAATGAAGCAGTGGACAGAGCAGGCTGCAGTGGCTGGTGAGTTATTCAGGTTCAGACATCCCCCATGAGAGGGGCCAACTGAACTCAGAACTCAGGGCAGTTGTAGGCTGGCTCCATCAGGATGAGATGGAACAGAGGTCAAGACAGAAGGAGGTCAAGGAGCCAAATTAAAGCCAGCAGAGAACAGAGTTCAAGCTGGCAAGAGGCACATGAAGTGTTGAAGGCTAAACAAATCGGGTTCCAGGCACACAGCCAGAAACCACCCTGAGCTTTAGAACTAAAGATGCAAGCTTACTGGGATTATCCACTAGCCCGCCATAAATCTATGGCTGGCTTGTTGGGAGTAATCAACATGGATCTGCACTCTGTGTGCCCAATTTGTCTACCAGAGACAGCATAGACATGCCTTGAAGTGAACATTATCTTTTTTTTTTTCCTTTTCTTGTTTTTATTTCTTTCCTTGATTGTTCTTCTTTTTATATAAGTGTGGATATTGTTTCTAATTTTTTTCTTCTTGTTGTTCTGCTGTTTTGTTATTTCTTCCTTCACGCTTTCTCTTCTCTGTTCACAGAAGTAATAGCACAAAACTTCCCAAGCAGGGAAAAAGAATTTGACATACAAGTAAGTGAGGCATACAGAACTCCAATTAGCTATGATAAAAAAAAAAAATCTACACTGAGAAATATAATAGCCAAGATTCCATAAATTCAACACTAGAACAGAAAATTAAAAGCTATTAGAGAAAAGGAACAAATCATCTATAAAGGAAAGCCCATCAGAATCACAGCAGACTTCTCAACACAAACCCTCAAGTCAAGGAAAGCCTGGAGTAAAGTATTTCAAATCCTAAAAGAAAACAACCTCCAATTCAGATTGATGTATTCCATAAAACTATCTTTCAAAATTGATGAAGAAATAAGATACTTCCATGACAAAGAACACCTGAAGTAATTCATGACCACTAAACCAGCACTCCAAAATGTTCTGAATGACATTCTAGAAAGAGATAATAAAGGTTACAACTCCATGAACCCCAATAGAATGAATCCACCAGACAAGGCAAGCAATTAAACAGAAGAGAAAAAAAGGGGGGAATCAACAACAGGAAAATAACATGATGAGAATAAGTCAATACATATCAGTTATAAATAGATACTGGGAAATGGGAAGAAAATGTTCAAATGGGAATGGGAACAGGGGAGGGGGGGAGGGAGAAAGGAAGTAAGGGACAAAAAAAGTGAAAATAGAAGGAAAAAATGGAAACAAATCTTTTGTACATAGGGAGGGAAGGGGGCTGGAGGGGATAGGGAATGGGAAAAAAAGGGGTGGGATGTACCATGTATGGGTACAAATTCACTATGATGAGTGTTATCATTATGTATGCCTAAAATGTACCAATAAATGTTGCGCTATTTAAAAAAGAAAAGCTTCTGCACAGCAAAGGAAAAAAAATCATCAATGTAAATGGTCTCAATTCACCAATCAAAAGAAACAGAACAGATCAAGAAACAAGGTCCAACAATATGCTGCATACAATAACCACATTTAATTAAAAAAGAAATTCAGAGGGGCCGGGGACTTAGCTTAGTGGTTCCACCACCTGCCTGCAAGCGCAAGGTCCTGGGTTCACTCCCCAGTACCAAAAAAAAAAGAAAAGAAATTCAGAGACTGAAAGTCAAAGGATGGAAAACAATACACCACGAGACAGGAACCCAGAAAAAAGCAGGGTTAGCTATTCTATTTGCAAAGTGGACTTCAAGACAAGACTGATTAAGAGAGACAAAGAAGGTCACTACATCCTTGGAAAGGGAACAATCCAAGAGGAAGAGATAACAATCATAAATATACATGCACTATATGCCAGCGCACCCAACTATTTAAAACAAGTATTAATGGACATGAAAAATCAAATAAGCACTAATTCAATTGTAATGGCAGACCTCACTAACCCACTGTCACAAATAGATCAACTAGACAAAAAACTCAACAAAGAAATATCAGAACCTGGGGCCAGGGATTTAGCTCAGTGGTTCCGATGCCTGCCTCTCAAGCGCAAGGTCCTGAGTTCGATCCCTGGTACTAAAAATATATATGTATCAGAACTGAACCAAACTTTGGAACAAATGGACTTAGTAGATGTCTACAGAGTCTGCCACCCCACAATATTAGAATATACATTCTTCTCAGCTGCATGTGAGACATTTTACAAAACAGACCACATACTAGCTCATAGAACATTCTTAAGTAAATGCAAAGGAATTGAAATTATCCCAGACTACAGTGCAATGAATTTGGAAATCAATGGCAAAAGAAACCATAAGAACTTCATAAACACATGGAAATTAACCTGAACAACCAATGGGTCACACATGAAATTAAAGAAGAAATCAGACAATTTCCACAATTAAATGATAATGCCAATACAACGTACCAGAACTTATAGGACTCAATGAAAGCAGTCCTATGAGGGAAATTTATAGTGATGAATTCCCATATCAGAAAAACAGAGTGAGCTCAAATAAACAACCTAATGGAATATTTGCATATACATAATGAGATATCTTGGGGCTAAGACATAAATCTAAACATGAAATTCATTTATTTTCATATATATCTAGTATACATAGGCTGAGAAGTTTGTAAATTATCTTTAATAATTTTGTGCATGAAATAATTTCATGGGAAATTTTCCATTTGTGGTGTCACATCAGAACTCAAAAAGTTTCTGATTTTGAAGCATTTCAGATTTCAGATTAGAGATGCTTTATCTGGACCAGAATCCCTTGAAACATTGAAAGGATGGGTAATTGCAAGAGCAGGCATGCCAAAAAGGCACATCAAAACTGTTATGGCTTATATCTAGATGTCCCCCCGAGGCCTCTTGCACTCATAGGTAGGGCTTTTGGGAGGTGGCTGGATCATAGGTGTGTGATGGGTGTGCAGTAACCAGATGAGCCCACTGATTTGTTTAGCATGATTCTGGGTGTGGAGAATGGGAAGGCCCATGTTGGATGTAGGTGGTACCAACCAATATGCTTATAACTTGGATGGAATAAAAAGTATGCTTGTACCCTGGATTAATTAAAAAGGGAAAGGAAGGCTCCCTGCTTGCTGCTTCCTGGCTATCCTGCCACAGACTGTTTTTCCTCTGCTATGCTGCCCTGCTTTCCAGCCAGCCAACTATGTACTGAAACCTCTACCAAATGTAAGCTAAAATAAACCTTTCCTCCTTTAACTTTTGGTGTCACATATTTTGTCCCAGCACTGGGGAATCAAATAGACAAAAACCAATCTCTCAATAAGAAACACTGGCACGGGCAGGAATTGGAGACTTGTCACATGTGGGAGATTCTGTACCTCTCTTAGCCCAGCAAGAATTTCGAGATCAAAGAGACATGAAGTCTGTTATGATTTGGATATACTCTATGTCCCCCTAAACACTCACTGTGTTGAAGGCTTAGCTGTTTAGGCTTTCGGGAAGCAAGTGGATAATGAGGACTCTAACTTCACCAGTAGATTAATCCATGGATGAGTACATAATTTGATGGCATTGTTTGGAGGTAGTGGAAACAGGAGATGGGGCTTAGCTGAAGGGAATGGATCATGAGTGTGACCTTTGGGACTATATCTGGTCCCTGGTCCCCTTTCTCCCTGGTGCTCTTTCCTCCTCTCTCTGCTTCCTGGATACCATAAAGCAAGGAGCTTTCTTCCATAACAATCTTTTACCATGATGTTTCTGCCTCACCACAGGCCTAGAATACAGCAGCTGACCATGGACTGAAACCACGAGCCAAAATAAACTTTTCTTCTTGAAAGTTGTTTTTTCTCCTGTATTTAGTCACAGGGACAAAAGGATAATTAACCTGAACTCCAATCTTTGCTCCATATTCCTGGGCAAGGCATTGACATTTCTAAGTCTCAATTTCCTCAAATTACAAAGGAGAAATCACACATAGCTCACAGTGATGTAGTGAGGATCAAGACAGTACAGTGTGTGGAGTGCTTAAGCACCATCTTACACTAATAGGTGCTCAGTATGTGATAACTGGATGGTCTTTATGTGGTGGGAGCATTCAAGTATATAAGATGAATGATTCTACCAACTGTTACTACATAAAGCTGGAAAATGAATTGGTCAGCTTCCTTACTGTCAGAGACGCTTAGGCATTTGCTTCTATTCACTTCAAACTTGAAACTGTGACAGCTTTTGAGCTAATAAACTTCTCCCAATATGAAAGCAAAACAACTGGTTTATGATAAAAATAAACTTTTACAGAGCAAATGAATACAAACATAGTCTAATTCAGCACACAAGAAAATGAAAAGCATGTAGATGAGGAAGAGATGCTACAGGTGTGTCTTTTCGCTGTGACTGAGCGGCAGTCTGCCTCCCTATTCCTGCCCCTCGGGAGATCAATATGTGCATGTGGAAGCCAAGCAGGTGACAGTTACAGTATAAAAGTATGTGCAGTCTAGGCTGCAACCAACTGTTCAACTTCAGCAAATCTAGAACTACTGGCCCTTAGTTGTTCATACTTTTTTGTTTGTTTGTTTGGTTGCTTGGTTGGTTTTTTGGTACTGGGGATTGAACTTGGGACCTTGCATTTGCAAGGCAGGTGGCGGCACCACTGAGCTAGATCCCCGGCCCAGTTGTTCATACTTTGGTATTTTAAACACAGACCATCACTATTTTTATATTCATTTTTTAAAACTATAGAAATTGTTTTTTGATAGCACATATTGGGGGCTTCAGCCCAGGGCTTTTGCACTGAGCTACATTGTCACCTTTTCATAAGATTTTTATTTTGAGCCGGGCATGGTGGCACATGCCTATAATTCCAGCACTCAGGAGGCTGAGGCACGAGGATTGTTGTGAGTTCAAGGCCAGCCTGGGCTACAATAGTGAGTTCAAGGTCAGCCTGAACTACATAGTAAGACCCTGTTTCCAAAAAAAAAAATTTTTTTTTTTTAAATTTTGAGACAGGGTTACTAAGGTCACTAAGTTACCCAGACTGGATTTGAACTTGCAATCTTTCCAGAGTGCTGGGATTATAGGTGTGTGCCACCACCCCTGGCAGAACAAGATGTTTTCTTAATAGACTTGAAACTTGGCATAATTGTCGCAAACATGAGCTCTCTAGACACACCAACTATACTATGTAAATTTATTAGTAATCCTCAGTTTGACATGTTTGTCTCCTTGCAAGACTATGTGCTTTTCAAGGGCCAAAAGATGTAGAAAGTAAAGCAGATTCTTAAAGTTAGAGGTCACAGTCCTGGCAGTTAGGAAGTCAGGCAGAGACTATACTTTTGCCTGGTGAACAGAGTCTAAGAATATGAGGTATGTGTCTTCCTTTGGTTACTTTCTCTAAGCATTCTACGTGCAGTCTAACCATGGTTTCAAATGGGTGCCAGACAGGCTGATTACTGCTTTCACAAGGCTTCCTCTATTATCATTAATGTCTAACACTTGCCTCAACAATACATGACTTTCTTTAAAACATAGTAACTCAGGCTGAGGATTTAGCTCAGTGGTTTCGCCGCCTGCTGCACAAGCACAAGGACCTGAGTTTGATCCCCGGTACCAAAGAAAAAAAAGGTCTCAAAACATAGTAACACATAACTCTACAAGGAATTGATCTTTTGAAAAATGTTCTCAGGGAGGAAATTACTTCCCTGCTCCATCACGACTACCATCTTGGCAGCTCCCTACCAAAAATACCTGCTCCACAAGGTGCTCCACACATGTGCCTGTTGAACCACAAAATCATAATATTGGAGAGTGGGAAGTCTTAAATTGCTCCAGTGATTCTTACATTTGTCCGGTAATGGAACTCTTTCATTAAACTGATTTTTTTTAAGGAACTTCAATATATAAAACGATAATGTGATCCACTAGTTTAGAGTCAAAATAAGCTACACATTTTTCAATGCACCCAGAAAGAACACAGGATAAAACAGTGGTGGCAAGTCTATGGCACATGTGCCACAACAGGCTGTTTATTATCAATGAAAGCTTTAAAAAGTTCTCCATCACTGGGGTAAAGAGACAATGTATAATACCTTCATCTTAGGTTTTAGAAACTGAGATCCAAAGCACTTGAATGACTTATTCAAGTTCCCATATAGACGTGGGCAGAACCTAGGCTTAAAGTCTATACTTTCTGAATCCTGTTTGGTTCTTCTTTATTTTTACTGGCCCTGGCAGAACTATCTGGTGTCAGGCTCTCTCTACCCTGGACCCTCAACACATGACCACTGGGTTGATTTCTCTACCCAAAGAGCTCCTGGTCCAACAGCACTACTGAGCAACCCATCTTGTGAAGGCTGCCTCAGTATGTCCTAAGACAAAGTTTTCAAATGGCTCTGCACATCAGTATTTCAGGCAAATTTTAATTTTTTACCTTTTCTCAATACGTTTTTAGGAAATTCACATTGAAATATATAATACATAAATTTAAAGAGTGCATTAACTTATACTATTAACTAACTTTCTGTACATATACTTTGGCTTCTCTTAAATGTCATTGGTAAAATAATTATAGCCTTCTTGTTTTGTTGTTTCATGTGTCTGTCCATCGAATACTTAGTCCAGATGAACTATGGGTTTATGTATACCTGCTTGGTTCATGTTCCTACAAGGGATACTGACAAGCTGACTGAAAATGCCTGGCACATAACACAGGCTCCATGAGTTCTGATTAATGCAAAAACAAGTGGATCCTTAACAAGTACCCCTAGATAATATCATTAGTTTTTGTACTTGTGTTAAAGTTTGAGCTACCCCTTGCCATAATATAAGCTATGTTTCAAAAGCAGGTATAAAGATATTCATGCCTAACACTTGGTCAATGTCCTTTTCAACGCTTAGCATGGCCTATCCACGGCCTGCTCTTTGGGCCTGTATGTGTCTTATGGCTCGTGTTTAGATGTTGCCCACCCCGCCCCCCGCAAAGCCTCATGCTTTTTCAGAGGTGAGTGAATCTACTGTGTGTGACTGATTCATGGTGGGGGTAGGCCCAAGGGCACTAGGATTAAGGGTGTGAGTGCTACCCGTCCTAAGTAGTCTGAAAAGGTAAAAGGGGCAGAAAGACACTGTTAAGGTCCCTTGTTGCTGTTGCTACCTACCTCTGTCTGCCATGATTGTTGCCCCTCTGCCATGTGCCACTCTGCCTTGAAGCCAGCTGATTATGAACTAAAATCTTTACATACTGTGAGCTAAATAAACCTTTCCCTTTTAACTTTTGTTGTCTTAGCCATAAGAGAAAAGTAACTAAGACAATGTGAAACGTTAAATCCCAGAAAACATCCTTGCTCTCAGTTCGAATATAGGCTGTATTGCACTCTAAGCAAAAAGAGTGGAGAAATACAAGGGCAAATCAGTCCTTGATCTCCTGTCCCTTGGCTTCTCATGTACTGCTTATTATATTCCTCACCGAGATGGAACATCAACTAGACTAGGCCCAAGTGAGGAACACAAGAAATATTTTGTTGGCCTGATTTCTTTTTTTTTGGTTCCAGGGATTGAACTCAGGACCTTGTGCTTGCCAGGCAGATGTGGCACCAATGAGCTAAATCCCTGGCCCTGGCCTGATTTCTTTTTTTTTTTTTTTTTTGGTACTGGGGATCCAACTCGGGTCCTTGTGCTTGCGCAGCAGGTGGCAAAACCACTGAGCTAAATCCCCGGCCCACCTGATTTCTTTTTAAAGTCAAGGAAATAAAATGTTTGAAGGCGAGAGATCTAGAAAGTCAGCTGCTGATGAAAAAATGACAGTTATGGTTCCCTAAGGGGATACGCCCTTTGAAAAACATATTGTACGATACTTTATCATGTAAGAGGAAGAAAAACAGTTTTGAATTCTCATTTAGAATAAACAATGCTACTTACTGTAAATAAAAACTAAAATACCCAAACAAAATCAGAATACCCCATATAGTTGGTGAAACTGTTTTAACTACTAATGTAAAGTATACTTGTTGAAAAAAAAATCATCATACATAATTGGTATGTTCCTCATTCCTAGCAGGTAACCACTGTTGATTTTATGTGTATTCTAAAAAGTTTCCCTCACTCATAATAATATATATACATGAATGTGTGCATGTGCATACACACTGTATTTGATTTCAAGAAATAATTCTTAAAGGACTATGCAATAAAGAACACACAAGAACAAAACCAACATGGCTTCTAAGATTTTTCACAGAAATACGAATTAATACAAAATGTAAGCTTCACTACCACCATCAGATAGCTACAGAAACCAAGTTGGGGCCGGCACATAAATGACAGACTCCATAACTAGTACTCATTCAACACAATAAAAGTGTTAGAGGATAATAAGGTAAATACAGTAATAGTGCAGTCCAAGAGATACATTTATTTTTTTGTGTTTTTTTGTTTATTTGGTTTTTGGGGGTTTTTTTGGTACCGGGGATCAAACTCAGGACCTTGCACTTACGAGGCAGGTGGCGGCACCACTGAGCTAAATCCCGGGCAAGATACATTTAAATTTAGAAATCAAATAATGATTGCCTAGTACTTATATGACTGAGCTTACCTAAAGGCAGCAATTAGTGGTGCATAAATTGAGTCTCCATCATAAACATATAAATGGTCCCAACTACACTCCGTAGCAAAATGATTAAAACGAAGTCTCATTATTCTATTTGGTCTAAAAAAAACATAAAAGGTTATTTATAGTAATCATCATAAAAACATTTGAAAAAACAAAGACTTTTTAAGAATTTACCAAGAGATATATAATATTTATACTATATTTATAATATAATATAATATTTATAATTTATAATAAATATTTATATATAATATATAAACAACATTCCTTCATTTGTCAAAGATTTATTTAGTACTTACTGTGTGCAAGAGGTTAAACATGCAATGAAAAACAACATAGGTGTGGTCTGTGACTCTCTGGGACTTACAGTCTATTTAGCAGCCAGTCTTTAACACTCTCTGAACCCATCCATTAGCCCTTCCATTGCTCTGCTTCCATCCTTAATCAATTTAAGATTCCATACAATAGCATTTCACAAACACATCTCTCAGTTTTCTAAACATGCCTGCTCTTGTGCCTTTTCATGGCACTTCCAGGCAGAAGTCCTGGCCTAGAGGAAACTATTTATCTGTTCTGACTTAGATCAAATTCAAAGAAACCTAAGCTGTACAGTAAAAAGTCATACTACTGGGCACACTGGTTTTAGTACTGGCCTCTGCTCACCACTTCACATAGCATTTCGATTCCATCAACACTCCTACCACTGGCTCTCCCTCTTCAAAATTACAAATTCTCAATGATTGTTTCAAACTATTCAGTCCCACCTTCCTACTTATGCTGAGTATTTTTTTTGGTACCAGGGATCTACATGGAATATCTTGACAATGTTCCTTGAAATTTTTATTTTCCAAAACAGATAAACCTACCTACTTCTTCTACTTTTCAAATATTTAACATTTCCCTCTCATCTGAAACCCACATTTAAATCTGGTTAAGTATCACATATTTTAGAAAACAATAAAACCAAAAAAAAGCCTTAGATTTGCAAAATGCAAAACAATGCTACTCTTCTAACTAAAAATTTCTTTAAATAAGATGTTTTCCATAAAAATGACATTTATGTTAACGTGGTGTGTTAGTAATTGTTGCTTTTAAATGATTAGTAGGTTTCTTGGTTTTACCTTCTAAAATGGTAAACACAAGAGATACAACCCACATAAACAAAAGTTACTTGGAATCTCCAAAGCTTAACAGTATAAAGAGATCCTGAAACTAAAAAAGTTTGAGAAATACTGCATTAAAGGTCTGCTGTGAAGGGAAAGACAAAAAGAAGGAAACAGTTGGGGGGACACAGGAGGTCCAGAGAAGGAGTTTAGGTGGTCATGTTTATTCTCATGTTTCTGTCCACAATAAAAATAGGCATTCAGGGGCCTAAGGACAAAGCTCTATGTGTGAGGTCCGGGGAGCCATACTCAGCACCATTAAAAAAATAGTATTTAGAAAACTGATACAATATTATAATTTTATACTGTTTTAAGCATTAAAAACACTTAAATAGGGCCGGGGATTTAGCTCAGTGGTTCTGCTGCCTGCCTCGAAAGTACAAGGTCCCTAGTTCAATCCCCGGTACCAAAAAAAAATAAAACAGAAAACACTTTAACAGTCTTGTAAACTATTATAGTTGAAGATTTACAAATTTGTGGTGTTTACTATTCACTTGCAGCATTAAATCAACTTGAACCTGTTTTTAAAAATTAACAATGAAAATTAAGAAAAATAAAAACATTCCTTGCCAAGAGAAAGTTATTAAATAAAAAATATCTTCAGTACTTTATGCTATAAATTGTTCATCTCACTTGTAGGAAAAGTAATGCCACATTGAGCTCTATCCTATAAATAAACAAACAAACAAACAAAAAAGTTAACCATTTCTACTTACTGTCCTTCAATGAGCCATGTGCACTTCGTTTTATATTTATAATTTCCAGGTCCATCTGTTACAAACCCAGAAGATCCAGTTAGTCTGTAAATTAAATTAAGAAAAAAAAAAGGTCAGTTTTCAGAATTTCATGTATTAATCTTTCTTAATGAGCAATATAATACAAATTAGGCAGATTGGGTACATTAATGTATATCATAATAAAAAATGACTAGATAGTCATATTCAGTGAGTGCACAAATTTGAATGAAGCAAAGATTTGCTACATACCTAAAAAGTGGCTATAAACATTATAACCAACAGAGATGAACAAAAAACTTACCTAACCTTTCAGCAAATGCTTCCAAAAACTAACCTTTAAATAACAGACATCCAAAGAGAGACCATCATTTCTCTAGGCTTTACTATGGCTGAATTTTACAGCTGGAAGAACTGTAGCCATCAAGCTATAAATTTGAATACAAAGCCAGCACCAAAGATGACAAATCAAAGGAAGGCAAAGAAGAGTGGTACCAATCATCCACAGAAACCACTCTATTTTAGACTTTTAGTTTTATGGGTAAATAAATTTCCCATGGGAGGGGGTTGTGTGCGTGTGTGTACGAAGGCTCAAAAAGTTTAATGGCTATCTACTATGCTTGTTTTGCTTCTAATAGTTTCCATGGACATCACATGAAGAGATTTAGGTATACCAAACAGTATCACTTTTGGAAAAGAAATGTCATTTGTATTTTAAATGTTTATTTAATATATTTAAATATACACATATACAAAATTCTATAGAAGGGCCAGGGATTTAGCTCAGTGGTGCTGCCGCCACCTGCCTCACAAGTGCAAGGTCCTGAGTTCGATCCCTGGTACCAAAAAAAAAAAATCTACAGATAATATAGATATACTCATAGACAAGCTTTAATTAAAGAACAATTTCTCTTTGTCATTTATTCACTCCAATTATTCCCACTTACTCCCAACCCAATAAATATTTAACTACCAGCAAGCATTATTAACTATTTTTCTTCATTCTCACAAGCCTATAACATTCATGTGGTTCTCTTAAATAATTTTTGGTTACACAATTAATTATTATATAAACGTTTCTACATCTTTCTTTTCTCACTCAATAAAACCTTGAGGAAATCTCTCCAACTAAGTAGGCATTAGCCTAATTCATTCTTTTTCATGTAGCACAATATTCCAACCTATGGAAGTATCAATTTTCCATCTGTCCCCTATTAACATTCTTTTTGTTTTTCAGATGGTTGGCCTTATAAATACTACTATAATAAATCCCCCTCACATATGGCCTTATTTGTGCTTTTATTTCTAAGAATAGAATCTTAGGAGAAAGATTACTGGGCCAAAAGGAGTAAAAAAAAATTCACTGCTAATAAAGCTGCCAAATTATTTTCTGAAAGGCTATAACAATTCTCATTTGTACCACCAATGTATGAGAATATGCTACCCACATTATCTCTGTATTCGGTGTTCTTATTTCTTTTAAATTTTGCCTATTTTAATTTGAAAGTTCCTGCATATTAGTGAACAGTCCAGTAGTTACTGAAAGGTTAGAAGATTTGAAAGAAGATAAAAAATATCAACCTAAAGTTTCAGGTCAAGTTTGATGGTGTCACTGATGAGATCTAGGTATAGATATGAGTTCTGCCTGGCATTAAGGAAATCCAGTTCATCAGGAGTCACACAAAGGCATCAAACTGAAACATAAAGGCATTTCAATAACAAGGCCAGAAATAGAATAAGCTCCTTGTTACTACCAATTTCTCAGTTCAAGAATACACTGAGGATAATTCTACAATGGAAACAAATACAGGAAGGATAGGGAAGCCTTCCACCGGTGGCAGGTTTCAGAAGAATCATCTAATAATTAATTTACTTGTTATTACCCAATAATGCAGCATATAAAAATCTCAATTTTCTTCATCTATTGAAATTTTCTTTATGGTCAAGTACCGTGAACACTGACAAACTTCTTTATATGCATATATAATTAAGTTCGCTGAATACACTATTCAATTCCTTATATTCTTATTTTTATCCTCTAGATCCAATTCTAGAAACATTCAAATGCCACACTATGACCAGTCTATTACATCTCACATTATTTTTCTTTATATATTAAGTCATTTATTCACACAAGCTTATGACTATTTGATTCCTATAAATTATGCCTTTTATCATAGAAGTGCTCACTTACCTAATTTTATTCCACCCTATCTATTATTATAACTACTGATTTTTTGTTGTTGTTGCTCTCGTTTTCTTGGTCCTTAGATCTTTCTCCAACTCTTCATTTTTTATCTTTATCAAGTTTTAAAGTTTGTTTTTTCTAAATAAGACCTATTTAGGCTATGCTTCTTAACTTATTCTGACAGTGTTTTACTGGCACTATGTAATCTATTCACATTAGAATAACTGCTATAGTGATATGATCCCTTCCAAATTCTTAAACCAACCCTAAATGTGGAGACATTTGCATACAATAAAATAAAGCTACCTTAAATGTACAATTTGCTAAGTTTTGATAAATGTATACACATATGCAATCCTCCTCAAACAGGATATAAAACAGTTCCATCACCGCCAAAAGTTTCCTCACACGCCTTTGTAGGTAATTCCTCCCAACCTGTCTCAAATACTCAATGTATTTCTAGCACTATAGAACTTGATTTACAGACATTTTTGTGTCTCACTTCTTTTGATCAGCACAATGTGTCAGTACTGTGTGTCTCAATACTGTAGTTTGCTCTTTCATATTGCTCAGCAGTATTCTATTGTATAAATATACCACAACTCTGTTACCAGAGATTGAACCCAGAGCCTTCATACTGAGCTACATCCCCAGCCCCTTTTATTTTGACACACGGTCTTGGTAAGTCACCCATGCTAGGCTCAAACTGGAATCTTCTTGCCTCAGCCTCCCAGAGCATTGGGATTACAGGTGTGTGGCACCACACCCAGCTACTACCAACTTCTTTGTTCATTCTCTTGATGACTACTTGGATTATCTAGTTAAAGGCCCTCACAAAAAAAAGCTGTGAAGACATATAGTATACAAGTCTTTGTGTAAACATGTACATACATTTATCTTGGACAAATACATAAAGTGAAATTTCTGTGTCAAAGTATAGATATGCATTTAAATTTGTAAGAAACTACCAAACTATTTCCTAAGCAGTTGTATCTTATACTTCTATGTCAAAGTAAGAGAGCTCAATATACTCCCCACTGATGCCCACACTTGGTATAATCAGTCTTTTTCTAGGCCATTCCAGTATGTGTTGTAATATCTCATGGTTTAAATATATATTTCTCTGGTAATTAAAGATTTTGAGCATCTTTCAGGTGTTGATAAGTCATCCGCATGTATTATTTTGTGACAGATTGTTCTTATTTTTGTTTGAGGGGTGCCATTTGTTTTCTGAGTTACAAGATTTTTCATATGTTCTAGATGCTAGCTAGTCTTTTATCAGGTATGTGTGTATAGATAGATACTTTTTTTTTGTAGTATGAGGATTGAACCCAGGGTCCTTCACACATGCTAGTCAAATGTCCTACCAGAGGTATACCCTCAGCCCTTTTTAAAAATTCTATTTTGAGACAGATGTCACTAAATTACCCAGGCTGGCCTTGAACTTGTGATTCTCCTGCCTCAGTCTCTCAAGAAGCTGGGATTACAGGCAGGTACCACGATGCCCAGTCACACAGACATTTTGCAAATATTCTTCTATCTTTTTATTTCCTAACAATGACTTTTGGGGGGGGGAAGGTTCTAATTTTGATGCGTAATTTTTTCATTTTTTAATTAGTCTTTTCTGAGGCTTAAAAAAATGTTTGCCTATACCAAAAGTAAAAAGATTTTTGTTTGACTTCTTTATCATTGTATAGTGTTAGCTTTCACACTTAAATCTTTAGTTCCATTTGGGTGAAGGTTTATATCTGGTATAAGATAGAGATCAAGATTAACTTATTTTCCATATGAACATCCAAGTGTTTTTTGTTTGTTTTTTTTGGTAATGGGGATCAAACTTGGGACCTTGCCCTTGGGAGGCAGGCACTGGAACCACTGAGCTAAATCCCCAGCCCTCAAGTATTTTTTGAAAAGACTCTTTTCCTCACTGTCTACTTTGTGTATGTGTGTGTGTGTGTATATATATATATAAATCAACCATCAATGTGTGGGTATGCATATTTTGGGATTTTGTTCTGTTTTGTTGATGTATATGTTTATCTTTATGCTAATACAATACCTTGATTGCTCTAGTTTTATAGATGGTCTTGAAACAAAGTAGTATAATTCCTTAAGTCTTTTTTTTCCCCAAGATTATTTAGGTTAATTTAGGCTAGTCTGGGCCCTTAGTAGTCCCCTATACCAGTGGTGGTGAACCTATGGCATATGTGCCATAGTGGCTTGTTTGTATCATTGAAGCTCTAACAGGTTCGCCATCATTGCCCTATATACTTTAGAATCATTTATCAAAATCTACAAAAAATAAAAATTTTGCAGGGATTCTGATGAGGGTTGTATTTAATCTGTGATAAATTTGGAGATAATATCCTTACAGTCCATAAATATGGCATATCCCTCCATTTATATATAACTTCTCATATCTTTCAGCAAAATGTTACAGATTTCAATATAAAAGTTTTGCATCTTTTATCCCTAAATATTTTGATTTTAAAAAGCTAAATGATATTGCTGCTTTGATATTCTATTTCTTGCTAATAGAAATATAGCTGATTATAGAATCTTGTATCCTGATGCCTTGATATATAGAACTTAATAGTTCTAACATGTATTTTTAAGATTATGATTTTCTACCTACATTAGCATGTCATCTATAAAGTTTTACTTCTCCCACTCCTCGAGTCTAGGTGATTTTTATTTATTCTTCTTGCCTTATTTGCACTTGCTAGGACCCCTGTTCAGTGTTGAATAGAAGTCATGAGAATGGGCATTCTTTTTTTTTTTCCTTAAATTCTTTTATTGGTACATTTTAGGTATATAATACGTTTACATTTATCATTGGGTGCTTGTACCTGTACATGATGTATCTTGCTTATTTTTTTCCCCATTACCTGTGCGCCCTTCACCCCTTCCACCCTTCCCTATTTATATAGACTTTGTTTCCATTTTTTTTCTTTTCTCATAATTTCTCCTTTCCCTTCTTTCCTTTCCCCTTCCCCTCCCTTCACTCCTACCTCTTTGGACCTTTTCTTCCTATTTCAAATTATCAATTATTCATTTCAATCATTTTAATCCTTATTTACACTGTCAGTTTCTCACACTAGAGAAACTAGAGAATGGGCATTCTTGCCTTGTTTCCAATGTTAAAGGAAAAAGAGTTCAACTTTTCACTATTAAGTATGATGCTATTAGCTGTAGGCATTCTACAGATGCTTTTGATCAGCCTGAAAACGTTCCCTTCTATTCATCTGCTGAACATTTTTTTGGAATGAATGCCTGATGTGTTTTGTAAAGAGCGTCTTCTGCATCATTTAAATGATCATATGACTTTTCTCCTTTACTCTGTTAATGTGGTGAATTATGTTGACTGGCTGATACAGTGTGTGCCTGATTCTTCAGTGTTAAACAGTTGTGCACTCCTGGGGTAAATCTCACTTAGACCTGATGTATTATTCTTTTACTATATTGTTTTAAATGTTTGCATGTATAGCCAGGAGGGATGTTAACTTATAGTCGTCTTGTCTTATAGTGTCTTTGTCTTGTAATGTTGGCTCATGAAGTGACTTGGAAAGTGTGTGTGTCTTAATTTTCAGAAAAAGTGTGCAGTATTTCTTCCATTAATGTCTGATATAATTTACTGGTGATGCAATCCAAGCCTGGAGTTTTCTTTGTGTAACGGTCTTAAATCATTAATTCAATGTACTTGATATAGGGTTATTCAAGTTCCCTACTTCTTCTTATGTCACTTTTGACAATTTGTTTTTCATGAAATTTTTCCATTTCTTCTAAATTGTCAAATGTATTGACTATGAGCGTTCCCTATATGTCAATTAGGCCTAGTGCTTTCAAATCTTTTTGTTGTATGAATTACTAAGAGACAAATATAAAGATTATTCCTGTCATCACCAGGGGGTGTTAAAAAGTAAGAGTTATTGCTGGGTATGGTAGCATATGCCTATAATCCCAGCACTTGGGAGGCTGAGGCAGAAGAACTGCCTCAAGTTTGAGGCCAGCTTAGGTTACACAGTAAGGCCAACCTGAACTACAGAGCAAGGCCCTGTCTCCAAAAAAAAAAAAAAGGTATGGTGACACCTGTAATCCCAGCTACTCAGGAGGCTGAGGAAGGAGGATCACAAGTTTGAGACCAGTTTCAAACTCTGTCTTGAAATAAAAAATAGAGTAGTCTGGAAATGTAGCTCTGTGGTAGAATGCCACTACGTTCAATCCTTAGTACAGCTCAAAAAAAAAAAAAAAAGGAGGAGGAAGATACTGATGAGCAGCAGTATATCTGCAAGGTCTTAAAAGTGCCTCTCCAAAGATTGTTCACTGGTTTGCAAGAAGCAAAAAAACCAATATAAATCACACCATGGCCAGGAGTAGTGGCACATGCCTGTAATCTCAGCACTCGAGAGGCAGAGGCAGAGGCAGGAGAATCGCCTCAGGTTCGAGGCTAGCCTGGGCTATATAGTAAGTTCAGGGCCAGCCTAAACTACAAAGCAAGACCCTGTCTCAAAAAGCAAACAAACAAACAAACAAAAAAACAAATCACACCGTGGAAAAAGTATACAAGAGAACAAAAACAACATTAAAAATAAGGGACAGATGGGCATCATGTACATCTAGAGGTACTATCTTAAGAAGAATACCCTATCACCTATGCAATATTCTGGCAAAGGGATGTATAACTTGAATCTAATAACAATGAAACAAAAGCAAAATAAGGAACTAGATTAAAAGAGGAGGGATGTGGGCCGGGGATTTCGCTCAGTGGTTTCACTGCCTGCTGTGCAAGCGCAAGGACCAGAGTTCAATCCACAGCATCAAAAAAAAAAAAAAGAGGAGGGATGTATTGATGAAAGAATGTCAATACCATAAAAAAGCAGACCACATTTACCCTTTTTTCTTTCTTCCACACAAACATACATATACTGTGTGTATATGTAATATTTCCCTTAAACTGTTTAAGGGTAAGTTTTATATTTATCATTGCTCTTGACCCTAAGTAGTTTACTATATACTGTTTAAGAATAGACAGTTTTAAGAGACTGAAGTCTTTCGTTAAAAAATGAGGTCTTCTTGCACACCATGCTGGCACACTCCTGTAATCCCCGCAACTAGGAAAGATGAGGCAAAAGGATCACAAGTTAAAGGCCAACCTGGGAAACTTAGTGAGAGCCTGTCTTGAAACAACAACCAAAAAGATAGAGTTTTGCTTTGTTGCTTAGGGTAACCCTGAACTCCTGGGCTCAAGCAATCCTCCTGCCTCTGCCTCCTGAGTAGCTGGGACTACAGGGACATATAACGTCTGGCTAAAAGCTAAACCTTAAGGTACAGTTTTAATCTTCAATTAATCTTCAATTTAACAATATACAATACTGTGTCTAATCTCCTGTTTGTATTCCACTTTGTCAACTGACCCAAAACGCACTTCACATAATTCTCCCCTTCTAGTAGAAGATCCAGATTACAACCAGGTACTACATCAAATTGTTATGTCTCTTTAACCTGCTTTAATCAAGAATAGACATTAGCAAATTTTTTCTGTAGAAGGCCAGATAGTAAAGATTTTCAACTTTTTCTATTAAGGATCTCTATTTCAACTACTCACCTCTGCTGCTGTAGCAGGAAGCAGCCACTGACAATGTATTCATGAAAGGGAGTGGCTGCATTCTATAAAATTTTATTTATATAAGCAAGCAGTAGGCCTGATTTAGCCTGATCATTATAGTTTGTTAACCAACCTCTGATCTAGAATATTTTTAACACCATTTTTTTTGTTGAATTTGAAGTGACTTTTGTATAAACAGTATATAGTTTTTTATCCACTCCACCAGTCTCTCCTTTGATTAGCATATTTAGCTCATTAACATTTAAGGTGATTGTTGAGAATGTTAAGGCTTAAATTCTGCTTCTGTGTCTCTCTTTTTGCCTTCCTAGGAGGTCACTTGAACTTTTTTTTTTTTTTTTTGGTACCAGGGATCAAGCTCGGGTCCTTGCACTTGCGCAGCAGGTGGCAAATCCACTGAGCTAAATCCCCGGCTCAACTTGAACATTTTTGAAGATACTGTATTAGGGTTTGCCAGAGAAACCACCAATGGGATATGTGGAGTGGATTTATTAGGGGAAGTGGCTCATGAAAGTATGAAAACTGAGAAGTCCCAAGGTTTGCAGCTAACTAGGGAGGCCAGTGGCACAGCACAGCCCAATTACAACAGACTGAGAAGCAGGGAGCTGACAGTATAACTCTCAGTCCGAGATCAAATGCCTGAGAACTTGGACAACGTGTTGGTGCAAATCACAGAGTCTAAAACGAAGAGAATCTGGAGTTTTGATGCCCAAGGGCAGGATAAGTTCAGTTTCCCAGTTCCAGAAGAAAACTAAAATTCACTTTTCACTGGACTTCCTTTTCAGTCCACTAATTCTAATGCCAGTATCTTCTGGAAACCCCACCAACGTACCCAGAAATAACATTTTACCAACTATCTGGTTCTCATTCATTCTCTCTTATTATATGTGTCTGTCTATCCATCTATTCTCTCTCTCTCTCCCTCCCTCTCACTGCCCAGGGGCACTCTACCACTGAACTGAGCCCTTTTCTTAGTTTTTATTTCCAGATAGGGTTTCACTAACTGGCCAAGGCAGGACTCGAACTTGTGGTCCTCCTCCCTCATCCTTCCTTCAGTGCTGGGGTTACAAGTGTGCAATTCTGTGCACAGCTCTCTTTTTCAGTCTTGGGAACTGAACCCAGGGCCATGCACATGCTAGGCAAATACTCTACCACTGAGCTATACTCCTAGGCCTTACACTAACCACAGAGATTTCATCTTCATTTATTTATACTGTTTTTTAATTTGTCCTTAGTTTTCCAGGTGATTACCACAATATAAACATGATTTGTAATAATGTACATGCTAGTAACAACATTTTACCAGATTGAGAAAAGTGTGGAAACTTCCATTCAGGTCCTTTATCCTCTTTAGTATCATCTTTAGTATTAGATGATCCTATATTTTTGATCCAATCACCAACTTTGGCTACTAAAACTCCAAAGGAAAAGAATCAAGCCTATTATTTTATGTATCCATACTTCTGCTCTCCCAACCATTCCTTCTTTCTAATGATCCAGGCCTTCTTTCTTTATCATTTCCTTTTTGTTTAAAGAATTTCCTTTAATCAATCTTTAAAAGTAACAAACACTTCTACTTTTCCATCATCTAAGAATGTTTTTATTTCCCTTTAACTCCTGAGGGATAGTTTTAATAGATACAGAATTCAAGACTGGCAGTTCTTTTAATTGTTGAAAAATAATAATCCTTCTGATTTCCATGGTTTCAAATGAGAAACCTGCTGACATTTGAATTGGTATTCCCTACAGGTAATATATCATTTCTTTATGACTGCTTTCACAACTTTTTCTTTGCTTTTAGATTTCAAGGGTTTAATTATGATGCATCTTAGCATAGATTGCATCAGATTTATCTTTATGAGGTTTACACAGCTTCTTGGATCTTAAGTTATGTTTCTTTTGCCAAATATGGTAAGTTTTCAGCCACTATTTCTTTTAAATACTTTTTCAGTCCCACTTTCATTTTCCTTTCCTTTTGAAACCCCAATTATATAAAAGTTAGCTCCTTTGTTATTGCTTGACGGGTCATTTTTTTCTAGACTGCTTTCCCTCTGTTACTTAAGTGAATTCTGCTCTGTCCTCAAGCTTACTGATTCTATCCTCTGTCATAGCCACTCTGCTATTGAGTCTACCCAAACAGGCTGTTACTTTTTCTCTAGTACTAGGCTGTTCAGTTCTAAAATTTCCATTTGGTTCTTTTTAATTTCATTTCTAATTTGGTTCTACTTAAATTTTTTTAGTTCATCACTGAGATTTTTTACCTTTAAAATTTGTTTCAAGATAATTTTGAACCATTTTTATGATTTTAAAATCCTCACCAGAAAATTACAGTACCTGATTCACCTTGTGCTGGTGTCTGTTGATTGTCTTTTCTTATTTAAGTTATGGTTTTCTTTGTTGGTGGTATGACAATGTGATTGTTAATTATGATATGTCAAGTTGACTTGAGTAAGAACCACTTAGAGATTAGTAAAGTTCTGGATGTGCCTGTGGATGACTGACAGGTAGACTAGCAAAAAATGAGGAGGGGGAGACCCACCTGGGATGTGGGTGGCACCAACCAATAGTCTTCTAGCCTGGACAGAATGAAAAATGAAAAGAGGAAGCTTTTTGGAGGAGGTGCCATTGCCTCTGCACCAGTTTCTTCAGCCTTCTAGCACAGACACTTTGGATTTCAGTACAGACACAGACTCGGCCTGGTGGGTCTAGAGTGAGCTTCCAGGCCTTCGATGGACTGCTACTAGATCTTCCAGCTTTCCAGCATGCTGACAGCCATTTTGGATTCGTCTACCTCTAATCATGCAGATGGCCACTGTGACCTTTCCTCTTCTGATCCTGCAAGCCTATCTAATATATTAATTGTTCCTCTACAGAACCCTAATTAACACTGTTTTCTACTGTATTTTGAACATCTGTCTATTGTGTTAGGAGTTGCTTGCATAGGATCTTATTAAATCTTTTAGTTTTGCTTTTAGTATGTGTGTCTTGATCGTCTTTTCTGGGTTACTGTTTCAATGACAAATTATTTTTCAGAGCCTTTGTTATTTGGCCTACTTTATCTGGTGCCACTGGATTCCCAATAGTCCCTGCTTTAGCCACCTGAGTAAGCAAATGAGCTTCCCCAAACCAGGATGCCAGTAATCTCATAGTGGAAAAGTGCAGTACCCTTAGCTTGCTCCAGCCTCTGCCAGCTTCTCAAGTGTCCCGGTGTCTCTGGGTCGAAAAGGAAAGCCTTGAGCTCACAATGATAAAAACAAAGAGGCCACTTCCCATAAAGAGATCCCCATTCCAAATCCACCCACTTGCCTATGTCCCTGGATAGAAAGAGAATGGATCAGGACCACGTGATCAAAGAGATTTCTTGGATCTGGCTATTTTTTGTGGCTGTGTCCATTTCACAGGTAGTGTCCACCCTGGTGTCAAGGGGTAGGGAAGGAGAGTCTCAAGTACAGTAAAAATATGCAGAGGCCTCTCAGAATGGATTGTTTACTACACCTGGGTTTCTTTTGCTACTTCTACTAACCTGCCTTGGTATTTCTCAGTGGAAAAGGAAGTCTCAAAACACTCAGAAAGGGTGAGGAAGGAGTGCTTTCTCTCATGTTATGTAGACAGAGTTAGGGTTAGACTTTGCAACTGATGTCCTTTGCCAATGTTTTCCAGCTCACCTGATTTTTTTTTTTTTTTTTTTTGGTACTGGGGATCAAACTCTGGTCCTTGCACTTACGCAGCAGGCAGCGAAAGCACTGAGCTAAATCCCCGGCCCTCACCTGTTTTCACAGGGACCCCCATTTGATTCAGAGGAGGAATATGCCTACATGGACCATGTTCTGTTGCTCAGTCAATGGATTAGGAAACACCAAGTCTAGGAGACATTTTTCTTTTGGGTAGGAGGAATATAAGATGCTCTGTGGCTATGTTCTTCTTCAAATCCTGTGGTCCCCAACCAGCTCACCTTCTTACAACCTTCAAGAGGTCACCTTTAATTATCTTTTGTACCAATTTCAAGATTTACAGTTGCACTTCACAGGGAGGAGCAGGGAAAAATGAGTCTAAACTCTAGATCATCTAATCTGTACTGGAAGTCTCTCTGAGCCTGTTCCAATTATCTGTTCTCTCGATTTTCAGTCACTTTTTTCATTTTTACATGTCTGCTTATTTTTTATTCAATGCCACACTGAGTTTTATAACTATGTTAAAATATTGTTATACATATATGCAAATATATAGTTTTATATTATATAGTGTCACTACATAAAAACCATTCAAATAGCTTGAAGCAATACTTGATGCTATCTTCCTCCACAGCTTTACATTTGCTCCTACCATGCAATGAAGCTAGGAGCAGATCTTTTTAATCCAATCAGGGATTGAGGCTTCAGCCTTGGTAAAAGCCGATCTATTTTGAGTTCACCCATAAGCACAGAGTATACCCATTCTTCAGGGTTCCCAACTAAAGGCGTGGGGTGTTATCCAATGTGGTTCTGTCTTTGCAGGCCCTAAACTCCAATTCTGTCTCCCAAGCCCTACCTGACTACCAAAACTTTCCTTAGAAATTAAACTCTGCTACAACTTTCCACTCTACCTCTTAGCTGTACAATGCAAATCAGCCAAAAAATCACCCCCAGGAAAAAAAAGCTGTACTAAAAATACCTCTTTGAGCTTACCTTCTCTCTAGAACTTGGATCTTTCAAGCCCTTTTTTCTGCCATGCTTGCTATCTAAAGCTTCAAATATATTTTTAAAAATATTTTACCACTTTTCTGGTTGTTCTCAATTGGAGCACTGGCTTAGGAAAAGCTATTCTACCCTGGTAGAAACGGAAATCTCCCCCAATAATATATCTTATTGATATGATGAAAAGATGTTCTAGGCTCATATCATAGAATTCCTGCTACCAACTTAAAATAGCCCTTTTTCCAAAGTACCCTAAGGTCCTTGTAGTGGGAATTATGTTAGAGAACACACACTGACACTGGAAATGTTCAACAATACCTAAACTGGTTTTGAGGATTTTCAGTAGAAAAAACTAGAAAACAACTTTTTAAAAAAGATAATTCAGCATAAATTCATACTGATACCATAAACTAAAGTTTTCAAGACTCTTAATCAAATTCTATGATTCTATATTTGTATCTCTCTTTTCCACCCCAAAATTCGGGTCCCAAACCTAATATAATTATCCACTTGCTTCATAATATGTACCTCCAAAATAACAATACCAATAATACCACCTCTATATGATTACAAAAACCGGTATATGATATTGTTGTAGGTCTTTGATCTTAGGGATATACCCCACCTGAAAAGTACAAATTACTATGTTTTAAAGTAACTTGAAATAATCCATCTGCTTTAGCCTCAAACATGATATACATGTAAGTGCACTTATTTCATCGTGATTTGATTTTGCAGAATTGTCTTATTTTCAATTAATCTGCATAATTTTAAACCCTAATCCACAAAAGAAAGTAGCTATTGAAATTTAGCTCCCATCTCTGGGTCATCCACCCCATTCCCTTACTCTCCTTAAAATAACCATTCTTTTTTACTTTTTTTTTTGGTACCGGAGATCGAACTCGGGTCCTTCCGCTTGCCAGGCAGGCAGTGAAACCACTGAGCTAGATCCCCGGCCCAAAATAACCATTCTTAATAGTTTTGGGTCTATCATTCCATTGGTGGATCTATGTGTAGATACACAACAATGTGTTTATGTATTTACAGATCCCACCTTTCTTTACAAAATGGTAGTATAAAATACCACTACATTTTTCATTTAACAATATATTTTGGGGATGACTCCACAGCAGTATATAGATATTCCCTATTCCTTTTATAGACATATAGTACTCCACTGTGTGAACATGGTATGTATTACTTAGTCCTCAAATATGAGCCCAGAATGAACTGTTATTAAATTTTGTTTTATAATTTATGTTCACATAAAAATTCAATGTTTCACTGTGGTGGTCAGATCAACCAACTTGCTGATATTGTGGCCTTTGCTATCACAGCTTTAATCAAAAAAACCTACATAAGCAAGAAATTCAATACACTAACAAAGCCCCTGCCCAGATCTCTGATACATAGTTCCCAAGTGGAGAATACATCAAAATACCTACAATTTTTAAAAATCAAATGATGAAGCCACAACAGAAACTCTTCCCAAGTGTTGCTGAATGTTTGTGTCCCTAAAAATTTCCTATGATGAAATGTAACCCTCCATGTGTTCTTGTTAAGTGGTAGTTATCTTTGGGAGATGACTAGGTCATTAGGGCAAGTCCTAATGAATGGGATTAGTACCCTTAGAGAAGAAACCTGAATAAGCTTTTTTTGCTCCTTCTGCCATGTAAGGACATATCAAGAAGGCACCATTTATGAGGCAGAGAGCCCTCATCAAACGCCAAACCTGTTGGTGCCTTGATCTTAGACTTCTCAGCCTCCAGAACTGTGAGCAACAAATTTATGTTGCTTATAAATTACCCAATTTAGGTACTTTAATATATCAGCCAAAATGAAGACAAATAGGATCCAGCATTGCACTAGTATGGGGGGTGGTAATGCACAACTGTAATCCCACCACTTGGGAGGCTGAAGCAAGAGGATCATGAGTTCAAGGCCTGCCTGAACTACATAGTGAGACCCTGTCTCAAACAAACAAATAAACATCTCCACAAATGATTTTCATATACCAAATTAAAAACGAATCTCTCATATACAGTGATACCTCAGTTCACAAACTTAACTTGTTCTATGATTTTGTAAAAAAAATGGCCACGGCCACATTTGTCACCCACTGTAGAGTTTGGAAACAAAAACAAAATTTTGCCAAGTCCTTCTGTTTGCAAACCAAATTGTTTGCAAACAAAAGTGTTCGTGAACCAAGGTACCACTGTGCTATCTTGGGCTTTTATGGTTCAAAGTACTGAATTTTTGGCACCAATACTAAAAATCTTTCCACATTCCAAGGTTTCAACTTATATTATTTTGGTGCTGGGGATCAAACCTAAGGCATCATGAATGCTAAACCTGTGCTATGCCACTGAGGTACCCAGTTCTTCATCTTTAATTAGAAAAAGAAAATTTTTTTTGTGGTCTAGGGATTGAACCTAGAGCTTTGCACTGAACTACACCCAACCACTTTCTTTTTATTTTTTATTTTGAGACAGGGTCTTACTAAGTTACTGTGCTCAAACTTGCAATCCTATTGGAGGGTCCATGATGTACTAGCACTCTGGTCTCTGAACTTGCAATCCTCCTGCCTCAGCCTCCCAGAGTCCTGAGATTACATATGTGAGCCACCACACTGGGAAAATTAAAATTTTTCTATCTAATTCCTTAAAATCACAATACAATGAAAAAGGTTCATCATAAAAATGTACTCATACTGATCCTAATGTGTTACATATCAAACATCTTCCTTAATTATTAAAAACTAATAATTAAGCTACAACTACTATAAATGACACACCATTACAAATAAGTGCTATATGCTTTAATGCTTAAGACAATCTATTATTTCCACCTACTATGATAATTAAAACAATCACAAAGTAATATGGCTCCCTCATATTTTCCAATCATAATAAATCATCCACCTTGAAAGACTCGTGCACTCTGTCCTTGGAATTGTTCTGGATGCAGGTCTCCATGAAGGTAATCCCATCTGCATCGATGACATGACTTTATGTACCACCTACACTTACACCTTCACTTACTATCTATATGCTCAAACCCCAGCTCCAAGCTAGATCCATGTTTCAAACCTATATTTCCTATGTCAACATTTTAAGTCATTAAATGTCCTTCTTTTACTACTGCATTTTTTAAAAAACATTTTGTCATCATCCATCATATTACAAAATGTATTAACTCTTCCTGTACCTCATCAAACTACTCTCATTTTATCCCTATTCAACCCCCTTTGAAAATAACAATTCCAATTCTCCTGATCCTAGCCTGGTCTCTTGCAATGGCCTCTTAACTAGTAGCTTAGCCTTGCACCCCCAATCTGCCCAGTTATCTATCTACAGACCCACCTGTCATCTTCTTCAAAGGCCAATCTCATCCATGTCAGTACATGCCTGATAACTTCTGCTGGCCTTACTTGGCACAGCATGCAAAGTCCATCAAAATCCATCTCCAACTCACTTCTCCTGTTCCATCTTCGGCCACTTTTCCCCAGTCTGAGCAGCCCACACTGCTGCAATACTGAAGGTCACTCTCCTTCCTTGACTCATCTGCTCTTGAATCTTCATGCCTTATCACATCTGCCTGCCTTCTTCCTTCACATTTGCTACTCCACACAGATGACTCCTAATCGCTCTTTCAAATCATAGTTCAAGTGCTCCTTGGACTCTGGGAACCTTAGCCCAAAGTATTTTGTGCTGAGCTGTGAATGCCTTCCCTGTGGTCAGATTTAATCATGTGGTATTATAAAGAGGACCATCTCTACACAAGAGAATACTGTAATTCTAACTTTGAGGTCAGAGAAGAATCTGCAAATGATATGAAGGAAAGAAAAAAAAAGGAGAATACAGTATAGAGTTCCTGAGGTCCAGAAGCAAGTTTTCAAAAAAAAAGCAGTGAAAGGTTACAAAGTTTAGAAAGAAAAGAGAATTAACCACTGGATTTGGCAGGCTGAGGAAGCTGCTACTCCTAAAGATCCTGATGGAAATAAGTTAAAGTAAAAACTGGAAGCAAGGGAACAGGCGATGGCAAAAACAATTTCATTTTGGGAGTTTTGCTGTAAAAAAGAAACATAAAGGCAAGGCCAGGGATTTAGCTCAGTGGCACTGTGCCTCTCTTACAAGTGGAGGGGGGAACAATATTTGAGCAGTTATGAGACCAAGGGAGAAGTTTTTCCCTAGAGATACAGTAATTATTAGAATAATAATTATTAGATAATTTTTAGAATCAATAAGACAGTTTGGGAAAGGTATTGAAGACCAATACATAAAATGTCAACTGTGTTTCCTTCTAACAGGCACAATTAGAAAATAAAATTTTAGAATATATGATGTACTAAAGCATCAAAAAAATACCAGATAGGTATGGAGCCGGCAGGGCCGAGTGGGGCCGAGCAGTTGCAGGCTGACCAGGACCTGCTTGCTCCGGCTTGCTCCACCAGCTTTCCACCAACCACCAGGACAGGGTGAGGAGGACCCCCCCCACCCCGGGCAGGCCCACCAGCTGACGGCTGGGCAGAGCGGGCGCCTTCAACAATACTCACCCCTCCCCCACCGGCCTCTGGCCTTTTGGCTGTGCAGCTACTTGGTTACACACCGCAGAGGCACAGGGGGACAAAAGCCATTGTCCTGAGCTCCAGAAGTGAACAGAGAGAATGCCTGTCTCAGGCTCCCTGATGAAAACAAGCCCACTGGAAAAGTGAAGGGAATCTCTGTAATAAAGGCACACCAGACCACCATGATTTGGTAAGTGCGAGGGATTATCAGCTCCCATCGGAAACTGGACTTTCTTCAGGGAAAAGCAGGTGAAACCTGCAGTAGAAACTTGCAGGGTGCAACGCTGCAGGAGGACAGGGAGCTCAACTTGGGACTTGCAACCAGAAATCTACCTGAATCTCACAGGTCTGGGACTAGCTTACTGTGACTCATTGACCTATAACTGCACACTGTTGCCCACGTTGTCTATTGTGACAGCAGAGACACACCTTGAAGGAGACCCTTTATTTTTTTAAAGGTGATAGATTGATAACTACCACAAATTGTCATTCTTTAAGAGGTATTTGATGCTATGGTGTTGCTGACTGTATGACTTGGGCTAAGATGTTGTGATTGATCTAAACAGTTTTCCTTTCTGGTATAATGAAAATGAGATAGCCTCTGAGTCATTAGGGACTCAAAACCTAAAGACCAGCTATATCTGGTAGACACCTCTGAGAAGCAAT
>NW_004624741.1:4573387-4594902 GCF_000247695.1 Heterocephalus glaber | reverse complement strand
AAATAGGGAACGGTTTAGGGGTGAAGGGCGCACAGGTAATGGGGAAAAAATGAGAACCAAGATACATCATGTACAGGTACAAGCACCCAAAGATAAATGTAAATGTATTGTATACCTAAAATGTACCAATAAAAGAATTTAACAACAACAACAAAAAACCAAATAGCAGGCTGGGGATTTAGCTCAGTGGTTCCACCGCATGCCTTGTAAGCACAAGGTCCTGAGTTCAAGCCCTGGTACCAAAAAAAAAAAAAGGTCAAAAGATACCAAATATCTTTGAAAGGTGTGTAACAGACATCTACACAGAAAATTATAAAACCTTATTGAGACAAATTAAGAATATGTAAATAAATTCAGATGCATGCAATGTTAATGGTGGGGAAGATCAACATTATAAAGGCTGTCATCCAGGTGTGCTGGCACACAATTGTAATCCAATCATTCTGGGAGGCTGAGGCAGGAAGATTACAAATTCAAGCTGAGCCTGGACAATTTAGTGACTTAGCAAGACCTTGTCTCAAATTTAAAAAGGGCTAGGGATGTAACTCAGTGAGAAGGCCCTTGGTTCGATCCTCAGTATCACTAAAGAAAAAAAAAAGTTGTCAGTTCCTTTTGTCAAAAAAAGGATGTCAGGCCAGGGATTTAGCTCAGTGGTTCCACAACCTGCCTTGAAAGCACAAGGTCCTGAGTTCAATCCCCAGTACAGAAAAAAAAAAAAAAAAGGTTGTCAATTTCTACTATTCCAATCATATTCTCAAGATATTTTTCTTGGAATAAGTGATTCAAAATCTATGTGGAAATGCCATGAACCAAGAAATAGCCACAATAAACTTGAAGAACAAGAATAAAGCAGAGCCACGCATGGTGTCGCACACTCGTGATCCCAGCACCTGAGGCAATAGGATCAGGAAGAGTTCGAGGCCACTCTGGGCTGCACAGTGAGTTCAAGGCCAGCTGAACTACACAGCAAGATTTTGTCTCAAAAAAAAAAAAAGTGGAAAGACTAAATACATAACTGTAAATACAGAGCATAAGGACAGAAGAACAGACCAAAAGAAACGTAATAGGATCCAGAAACAGATCACACACACATAAGCACCTGACCAATAACAAAAGTAGCACTGCAGAACAGTGAAAGAAGAAAGTTCTCATTGGATAAACAAGCATAATGAAAATAAATGTTACTCCAACCTCTCATTATACACACAGACATTCTCCCCTACTTCTCTAGATGGACTGTAGATTTAAATATGAAGGACAAAACAATAAAATGCCTAAAACACTCTATCACCTTGGAATAGGGAAATATTTTTTTCAATGAGACACAAAAATAATTCTCCATAATAGGAGAAAAATAACATATTTGACTACATTAAATGAAGAAATAAATGCAATATGCAAAATAATACCATTTTTTTTAATTTAAAGAAAAAACTTATTAAAGATCTGAAAAATAATTTCTACAAGATTGACTTTTCCAGGAAACTGTGGCTACACAATACATTGTGTCTATCATGTTAAAATGTGCATTAGATACAAATACAAAACCCATGAAATAATTCACCATTCTCCAACAATTTGAGCAAATATACCTAAAGAACAATCTAAAGAACATACCTAAAATACCTAAGGAACAACATGGATGACTTGCAAAGGATAGGCTCTTTAAGTACTGTTTTAAAAAAAAGAGCACAAATGGATGAGTGTGTTCAGTTATATACACTGAATTGGACCACTGTCACTGGGAATCAGAGCATTTTGTCATACAGCATAAACATGTATTATAAAAGTGCATAGTGTCAAAGGAACAGAATCATCAGCATTTGAAAGCAGCTTTGTCAACTGGGCAATAAAACACTCCATGTCTCTCTGTTGTCCGTCACTGAATAACACTGATAGCAACTTTGAAATGATAAAAAGAAAAAAGAAGCTGTAACCCCTTTTATTTTGTTTAAAATCAAACAAAACAAACATCAACTCTGTTATACACTAACATCTTTAAAATACATCATTTGTATGAGAGAAGGACCAGAAACAAAAAGGTGTTGTCAGAGATCCAAACATAAGTGAGAGTGCCTCACACTGCTTTCCAATGGTACTCAGGAGGGGCCACTTCATAATCACTGGCACTAAACAAAATTGCCCAATTCTTTGCCAGATACCTGAGGAAATCATGAAGACAACTGAGTAATAAAGCAAGGCTCTTCTCATCCAGGGTTGTACAGGGCAACATCGCTCCAATTCCTACAAATAATCTCAGTAGATGAGGTGCTCCATTCACCTGGGACTTGGGAGCATCAGGGTGACCAGCAAGGATCTCAGCATACTGTGGTGTCTCAAATTTGTAGAGGAGCTGAGTGCCCAGCATCACACTGAAGTGTTCTTTTATCCCTGCTACAACCTCATTAACAGTGTACTCCTTATTATCCATGTTTCCTTGAAATTTCTTATATTTTGTATCATCCTCTAGAATGGAATTCACATTCTTCTTGGCAGGAAGATAAAAGAACTGTTTCTGTCTGCTAATGAAGTCCCAATCATCAACAAGCCATGGTTTTAGCTTTTCAGGGATCTTCACTTTAACTTCAACTCTGTTCATAATTGTTTCTTCATTTTCAACAGTAAGATCTACCCAGGCCCTCTTTTTCCAAGGTGGCTGAGGTGTCTCAATGGTACTGCTACCATCTCCATTACCAGGGGGTTTTTATTTGTTCTCTTTTGTTTTCACTTCAACATTTTTCTGCTGCAGACCAGATGTCCTCTTTCCTGGAGCAGCCCCTCTCATCTTTCCCTCTGCATATTGCTCCTTATTGGCTTTTTGAAGTTCTCGCTGTTTCTGCAGATTGATGCCCACATATGTGAGTACTCTGCTTAGTGGAACCCATTCGTCCCAATTTTTATTCCAACCACTGTAATGTATATTTTACTTATTTGTCCTTTATGGCAACCTTTACATATTATGCTTCATAAAGAAGAGGCCCCAAAAGCACAGTACTCGTTCACCCTCCTAGGCTTTGAGTCCTGCTTGGGCACCATTTATAAGTGATTCTCCCCCTACTTTCTAACCATCCCGAGCTCGAATCAAGACACACAGTCAGGCACAGCCACTCTATACTTTGGGCCCAATTTGCCAGAACCCACAGACCTCACAGTGCCGCAACCACCACCAGCCAACAGCCGCCAGTCACTATAATACCATTTTAACTGAACAACTGAACCTGAAAAAGGCAATCTATATGGGGAAAAAAATAAAAGAAAACTAGATCAGGGAGCATGGTAGCCAATTCTACAAGTGCCCTATAAAAAGCTGTCATTCCTTTTTTATTTTTGCAGTACTGTGACTTAAACCAAGGGCCTTCTCACTAAGCTATATCCCCAGTCCTTTTTGCTTTTACTTTGAAACAGTCTCGCTAAGTCACTCTCTTGCCCAAACTGGGCTGGAACTCCTGATCCTCCTGCCTTTACTTTCCAGGATGCTGAGATTAGGTATACACCACCACACCCAACCAAGGTTGTCATTCTCTAATATCTAGGACCTTATCAACCTCTAAAACTTGGAAATCTGTGTCTAAATGCCCACAAGGAAGACAATGAAGCCTAGAACCATATAAGGCAAGGAGCTAGAACTGAGGCCCTTCCAAGAAGGAAGAACCCTTTAAAGAACTAGAAAAAAAGGAGTTCTTGGACACAGAGAAGCAACAAGGAAGCACTTTTTTTTTTTTTTTGAGACAGGGTCTCAATAAAGTAATTCAGGCTGACTTTGAACTCACTATGTAGCCCAACCTAGCCTCGAACTCACAGCAATCCTCCTGCCTCAACCTCCCAAGTGCTGGGATTACAGGTGTGTGCCACCTAAGGAAACTATTTTAGCAGTGGGTCAAGGTAGGAGAAAAGACTTTATAACCATGAATTTCTTGCCCATTTGGGTTCCAATATAGAATATTTTCCAGCTCTAGACACTCGCAAGAAAAAAAATTTATATAAAAAGTGGCCCCACATCAGAGTCCCCAAGGATATCTAGTAGAAGTTATCACAAACTCTTGCTAGGGAAGAACAAGAACTTATTAGCCGGTCCTGTAGATTCCCAGTGGGTAACTAAAAGCA
Organism: Heterocephalus glaber; assembly: GCF_000247695.1. The sequence goes on along the minus strand of NW_004624741.1, from coordinate 4,590,798 downwards.
GGATAAAGCCTGGCAACTCTGCCTTCATTTACATCTCCTTCATTACCTTAAAACTTTGGGTCAGATCCCTGCTCAGCTCTGGATATAGGCATATTAATCATTTAGGAAGTGTCTATCTAAAAACTGGTAATATGAGGTTTATTAGCCTTAAATTTACCTAATCTGTCTCATCCTCCTTCAACACCAGTATAAGAGTAATTAAGATATTTTCAAGATTTGCAGGGACATTCAATTGCCAGGTTTTACAATATCATATTCCGGATCCCCTGGAGTGATGGCTAGAAGTCTTTATTATCCTAAATCTGCAGTCACCTGGGATTCCAGGAACAGGGAAAGCCTCACAGACAGATCACCCCATGATGAGATCAACCCTCAAAATGAGAGCAATTACTACATAATGAATGAGGCTGCCCTCCTCAGGAGCAATCACTTTATGGGAACTGGACTGCTCCCTTAAACCATCAGAGGTTTCTCCTTAGATACCTTGTAAAATCAGGCCTGAGACCAACCAGATCACAGCTGGACCAGGATTACCTCCCCTCTGATAGGTCTTCCACTACCTCAGCAGCTATTATGTATAGTAGCTGCCCTCTTCCTATGGTGCCTTGCCCCCTCCCCTGTGTGATGTCATGCCAAGATGGTTGCTCCCACCAAAGAATAAACCCTTCCTCCCAGCATGCCCCTGGTCCCACCTAGAGAGTAACCTAATACTCGCTCACCCCCTACCACCTAGTGACGCCACCGGCTCCTCCACTCCCTGATCACTACCTCACTCAACCCCACCTCAGCCCCTACAAGCCCCACCCCAGTCTCTATAAAAGACTCTCCCTGCCCCAGCCATAGGGCTTTTGTCTCTCCTTTGTTCAGAGACAGCCCGGCAGATCTATTCCCCTAATAAAGGCTTGTTGTGGCCTGGTCTGGTCTTGGTCTTCGGCACTTTTACCTGACACCCTCTAGGTACGCAAATCCCTCCTTTCTAGAAAACCCCAAAGTTTCTGTCAGCCCTTGGAAGACAGATCTTGAACCTCTTTATCTCTCCTTCCAGTGTGCACACTGATTAAAGCTTTTTCCTGCCCTCACCACTGTTGTTTTCTTGACTAGCATTTTGGGACAGGTAGTTGAGCCTAGTCTATTGGGACCCCCACAGCCAGGGCTTCTGCCCTAAAACTCTAATAACAATTTGTCCGTTGATAAAATCTCACTGAAGACAAATTCAAAATCAAAATTTAGACATACTAAGGAAACAATGCCCCATAAACAAAATCAGTAGACTAAAAGAACAATAAAATTAAACCCTACAAAGCTGTTATTCAAATAACCCAACAAAGAACATATATTTAAAATACTTAAAGGTACAATAAGATCAAAAGTATCAACAAAAGACTACTACAAAAAAGTTTTTTTAATTAGAACCTTTAGAAATTAAAGACAGATTTGAATCCACAAATTAAAGATGCATATACATTGAGCAAAATAAATAAAAATAAATTCACATTTGGGTACTTACAATAATATTATACAACAGCAACCAAAACAGGAACAGGAAAGAAAAAAACATGACAGAGATAAAACATGGTATAAGTAAAATAACTCATGAGAAACCAGAATGAAACAAAAACACTTAACACTGGCTTCAACATAATCTGTTTGCTGTCAGGAAAGGGGAGGGTATGAGAACAGAGTACTGGTAAAAGTAAAAAAGGTTATGACTTGAAAATGTTGAAGCTGATGAAAAAACAGACTCATTATACTTTCCATTTTTATTTAAACTTTCTCTTATTTAAAAAGAGAGAAGCCAGGTGCAGTGGCACTTGCCTATAATCTTAGCTACCTGGGAGAATGTCGCAGGAGGATACTGAGATAGAGGCCAGCCTTGGCAACTTAGCAAGACCCTGTCTCAAAATTTAAACAAGGGCTAGGGGTGTAGCTCAGTAGTAGAGTGTGCCTAGGTTCAATCCCCAGCATGACAAAAAGAGGGTAGGGGGAGATTTATCTATAAATGAATGAGTTAAACTAACAGCTGTCTGAAACATTAGTTAATAAAAACAAAAGACAGTGGAAAATTATTCAAAGTACTACAAAAATATTCAAAGTGATAACAGAAAACAGTAGTCAGTCTTAAATTCTGTCTCAGCTATATGAGTATTCAAGGGTAAAGACAAAAAAAGGCAACAGACAAAATCTGATAACCTTGCCAAAAGACAAGTTATGAACATAGAATTCAAAATTCCAAAAGAGGGACTGGGGTGTAGCTTAGTGGTAGAACACTTACCTTTCATGCGTGAAGCCCTGAGTTTGATCCATAGACCCAAGCAAAAAGAAAATCCAAAACAAAATATTAACAAATCAAATCCAGAAATCTATATTTTAAAACTATATCATGCTAGGAACAGTGACACACACCTGTAATCCCAGCTACTCAGGAGGCTGAGGCAGGAGGATCACAGTTCAAGAACAGCCTGAGCAACTAACTTAACTTGTCTCAAAAAATATAAAGGACTGGGCCAGGGATTTAGCTCAGTGGTTCTGCCGCCTGCCTCGCAGGCACAAGGACCCAAGTTCGATTTCCGGTACACACACACACACACACACACACACACACACACACACATACACACAAAGGACTACAGCTATAATTCAGTAGTAAACCACTTACCTGGTATCTGTAAAGCCGTGGGTTCAAGCCCCAGTACCATTAAAGAGAGAAAGAAAGAAAGCCAGCCAGCCAAATTGGGCTCCACTCAGGAATACAGACAGTCCATCAGTTAGAAAGTTTCTCAGTGTAATTTCACATTAATGGATGAAAGAAAAAGCTCAATACAGTAACTGGCCACATACTATGTGCCAAGAACTATTACAGAAGATTCTTTTTAAAGTCAAGAACAACCCTAGGATGAATGTGATCATTATGTATACCTAAATTGTACCAATAAAATTAAAATTAAATAAATAAAAAATTAAAAACAAAAAAAGTCAGAAACAAGCAACAGCATTCAATAGATCTTACCTAGGCCAATAATCAGACAAGAAACAGAAATAAGGAGTACAGTTTAGAAATAAAGAAACATAATTTATTGGCAGCATAATTATCAACACAGAAAACAGGAGAATCCACAAACAGACTATCAATACTACAAGTTTCCTAGACATAAATCCAATGTAAAAGAAAAGTAATGCTGCTTTTACACTTCCACCATTCCCATGACAGTAGGGTTCAGCAAATCTCCGGTGCAAGGAGGATAAGGGAGATGCAATAACCCACTCCCAGCAGCTGAGCCAGCCACCTCCAGCATAGACCCAGGCAGGTGAAAAAATTCAGTAGAGATCAGTGAAGATGCCCAGATATCCACAGAGACTCATGAGCTAAATATTACTTGATGTTATAATAATAACTATAATTCAAAAATCCATTTCTAGGGTAGGACTGTAGATCAGTGGTAGAGTTTGCTAACATGCATGTGGCCCTGCTTTCAATCCCCACCACTGCAAAAACAAAAAATTAAAATTAAAATGTATCTTATGCACTATAGTAATCAATTAGGGTATGACGATAGCAACAAGATTATGTGTCTAAGGATAAATCTTTTAAAAACATGTAAACCTTTGTAATATGCTTTCTTTGTTGTTGTTTTATTTTTTGGTACCAGGGATCAAACTTGGGACCTTGCGCTTGCATGGCAGGTGGTGGAACCACTGAGCTAAATCCCTGGCCCTAAAAAACATATAAACCTTTAAAATATCTACATAAGTGATAAGAATTTACTGAAAAAAAAATACAAATAAAGAGATAAATATAAACTAGGGAGGAGTTCAAATGTTTCTCCAAATTACATATTTCGTTATTTCAAAAATATTTTAATATATGCTAATTTGTCTCATTTATACTACTAGTTTTATCTTAGATAACTGAAAAGAAAGTTTTGTGTTATTTCTTTTCTTGTAAGAATATTTTTGGTTTATGTCTTGTACTACTCTAAAGATTATGATACAGTTATTAACTACTGCTATTCTCTTATTTTTAAGGTTTATTTGTTCATAAGATTAAAAAAAAGAATTTACTGAAAATCATAAAAAAGATCTAAATAAGTAGACATACAACACATCTTTCTAGAAGGATGGGAGGACCCTCTATTATAAAGATGACAGGCTGGGTGTGGTGGTGCACACCTGTAATCCTAGCATATGGGAGGCTGAGATAAGAGGATGGCTGCAAGTTCAAGGCCAGCCTGGGCTACATAGTGAGTTTAAGGCCAGCCTGAAATAGCTTACATGGCGAGACACTGTATCCCACCACCCCCCCAAAAAAGATGACAGATATTCCCAAGTTAATCTCAATATCTGGTGAAATTTTGGTCAAAATCTCAATGAGGATTTTTGTTGAAATTAGAGGAGCAAAGGGCTAAGAACAACCAGGACAAATCTGAAGTGTTATATGACTAAAGTCTATTTCAAATTTGCAGAGGTAAAAGCATACTGGTATAAAAATGGGACTGAGACAACTGCTTACTATATAAAATAACTAGATCACCATAAGAAATCATTCATAGAAATAACTTAGAGGTTGATAAAAGATGAGAATGTGGAAAGGGAAATTTTTTTAATTTTGAGAAAGAAAATATAGGAGAACATCTTTACAAGGTTAGTATATGTTATGGTGTATATCTAGATGTCTCCCTACAGCCTCCTGTGCTCATGGCTGGGATTTTGAGAGGTAATTAGGTCATGAGTATATGATACTCATCACTGGATTAGTCCACTCATGGGTTTATAGCTAAATGTGATACTGGGAGGTGAAGCCTGTTGGGAGGAGGTGGTCACTGGGGCGTGGCCTAGAAGGTCTATCTCCCTCCCTCCTCCTTGGTCTCTCTCTGCTTCCTGCTGCCATGTTAAGTAAGAGCTGTTTCTCCTCTGCCAGGCCCCTCTGCCGTGCTGCCCTGCCTTCATGCCAGTTGACTATGGACAGCAACTTCTACAAACTGACAGCCAAAATAAACCTCTCCTCCTTAAGTTGTGGGTTTCAGGTATTTTGTCTCAGGGATGAGAAAATAATTAAGAGAGTATAGTAAAAGGATCTTATAATACAAAAAGCACAAATTCTAAAGGAAAAGACTGACACATTAAAATTGGAAATTTCTGAGTTAGAGATATAGATCAATCGTAGAATGCTTGCTAAGGCTCTGGGCTTAATCCCCAGTACCAGAAAAAAAATTAAATTTCTGTTAAAAAGATGCTATAAACCAGATGTAGGCATGTTGGCATATGTCTATAATCCCAGCACTCAGGGAGGCAGATGCGGGAGGATCTCAGGTTCAAGCCCAGCCTGAGCAATTTAGCAAGATCTTGTCTCAAAATTTTGAAAAATAAAACAAAAAAGGGCTGGGGATGTAGCTCAGTACAAAGGCTCTAGATTCAATCCCCAATATGGCAAAAAGAAAAGAAAAAAAAGGCTATAAAGTTAAAGACAAACCATAACTCTTGCTGATGGTAGCAAAAATTAGACAGCCAGGCATGCTGGCACATGCCTGTAATCTCAGCACTTGGGAGGCTGAGGCAGAAGATCACCACTAGTTCTAGGCCAGCCTGGGCTACCTAGTGGATTCAGTCTGAACTACATAGTGAAATCCTGTCTCAAAAAGGGAGGGGAGGGGCCAGTGACAATCTACAGAAATCTATTTGGCAACACATAACAAAATGTTAGCTGTATATATCTCTTGGTGTAGCAACTTCACTTCTGAGAACTTAATCCTAAACGTAAATCCACAAATGTGTAAAATGTAAGGTTATTCAACATTTTTAATAAATCAAGGCACATCTATACAACACAACTGCATTTTTTAAAAATATGTATTGGTATAAAACTATCTCTAAGACACACTATACAGTGAGGGTGGAGAGAGGAAAACAAGGTACAGGTCATGAATACAGCATGCTAGTCATAAAAACAGAGGAAGAAAAGGATATAACACAAATAATTGTGTGTATGCACAGCTAACATACCCAGAAAGCTACACAAGAAACTGATAACAATGACAATACTCCCATGAAGAAGGAAAATTTCTCACCATATGCGTTCTAGTTTTTTTACTGTATTTGTACATTTTTAAAACAAATTTCATCTAAGATGCACTTTTTTTCCCCTCATGTCTTGACATCAGTATGCCTCATAAAAATAATGCCACAACTTAATTTTAGCAGATACATTTCTATTTTAATAGCACATTAAATAATAAGTGTATCTTATAATAAACATCATCTTAGAGCCAATAAAACCAAGCCAAGATTTTTAATAAACTTCTCATTTTGGAAATAATTTCAGATTTACAGAAAAATTATAAAGATGATACAGAGAATTTCATGCACCTCACTGAGTTTCCTCTAATGTTAACAATTTAGGTCACCATGGTACATTTGCCAGACTAAGAAATCATTGTTTACACATTTCTATTTCCTAAGTTCCAAACTTTACTCAAAGTCTCCCAATCACCTTTTCTGTTCCAGGCTCCATTCAGAATATCAAATGGCATTTATTCATCACACCTCCTTAGTCTCCTCAAGTCTATGACAGTTTTCAGTATTTGCCTATTTTTCATGACCTTGAAATTCTGAGTAATGTCCAGCATTTTGTGGAATGTCCCTCAATGTGAGTTTCTCTGTTTTTCCTCTTAATTTAACTATGGTTATTATGAGTTTTGAAAAAAAATACAGGGAGGTGACATTCCTTCCTTATCACGTCATTCCACTGGGCACCTGATATCAACATGTCATCACTGCAAAGTTAACCCTGATTTTTAGCATAAGGTGTTGTTTAACAGGTTTCTCCACTGCCATGTTACTATTTTATCCCTTTCCATATTCTACTCTTTGGATAAGAGTCACCAATTACAGCCTATACTCAAAGGATAGCGAGGAAGAGAAATTAGGCTCCAGCCACAGATGGAGGAGCACCTATATGTAATATTTAGAATTTTTCTGAAAGGAAAATATGTCCCTTCTCACCATTAGTTTGTTTATCCAATCATTTACAGAGTTTAAAAACTGTAAACATAAAATAGAATATGACAAGGTATTCACTAGGAGAAAATTATTGCTGCATATATAATCCCAGGATTAATATCCAGAATGTATGAAGAATGCCAATAAAACAACCTTAAAAAGACAACACAACAGGGGCCGGGGATTTAGGTCAGTGGCACCATGCCTGCCTTGCAAGCGCAAGGTCCTGAGTTCAATCCCCAGTACCAAAAAACAAAAACAAATACAAAAGACAACACAACAAACTAATGGGCAAAAGTAAAGAAAAAGCAATTCAAATAAAAGAAAACTCAGTGGCCTTTAAACATATGAAAAGATATTCACTCTCCCTAGTAATCAAAAGCCAAAAATCAAACAATCATCTACCATTTCATATTCAATAGGCTAGAGAGAAAAACACAACTGGAACACCCAAACATGAATGATACAAGTTAAAAAAAAAACAAAAAACTGGACCAATTCCTTTGAATAACAATTTAGCAATATCTGAACTTGAAGTACTTTGACCCAGCAACTATTTGCAGGGATAAACTCCAGAGGCATCCTTTAACTGACCTGGGGTAAAACCATTGTTCAAATGGAATAAAGTTCTAAACAATATTTTCTACACACTCTATTTTCTAAAGCTAATCAACCTAAGGAAACGTATGTGGTCTTGCTGGTCTCCCTTCACAGTGTTTTTTGGGTTGTTTTGGACGGTTTTTTTGGGGGGGGGTTGGTTTTTTGAAATAGGGTCTTGTTATGTAGCCCAGGCTGGCCTTGAATTTACGATAATCCTTCTGCCCCAGCCTCCTAAGTGCTGAGATTATAGGCGTGAGCAACCAAGCCCAGCCCTCCCTTCACAATTTTGTCAGACTTTCCCATCTGCCAAAGGGAAAGGAGTGGAATTCAAACACTTGCCATGAGAAAATTTCTTCTATCTGGATATATTTATTTAACAAGTCTTCTCAGCTTTGCATTTACCAAAAAAAAAAAAAAAGATTTACCCTGAACTTTGTTTCATGCTAGCACTAAATTACATCATTCACAAATTTCTAAAAAGCAATCATCCAGAGCTGGGGGTCTAGCTCATATTAGTGAGAACCTACATCTGATTTCCAGCACAGGGAGGGAAAAAAGCATCATACAACCATCCATCTCAATACTCTTTGTTTACCTATGAGGTTTAAACATTATGTATGAAAATGTATATAACATTTACAGGTTTTGCTGAGTTATATACAAAAGTAACCATAGTGACTAACTAATCCAAAAGAAAATCTTCAACACACAGAATCTAATGGTCACAGGGAAAAAAAATTTCATTTACATACAACTCTGTTTTAGAGAATAGTAGGATGGTCAATAAACTATCTTCAAGTATAGAAACATATTACAATAAAATTCTGTGGGGGAAATACATACAAACAAAGTGTAAAACTGGTGAAATCTAAATAAGGTTGATGGAGTGTATCAATGGCAATTTCAGGGTTGTGATCTTGAACTACAGTCATGAATATGTTACCACTGAAGGAAATAGGTGAAAGGTATAAGGCTTCTCTGTACTATTTGTACTATTTCTTACAACTGTATATGAATCTACAATTATCTCAAAATAAAACATGTTTAATTACATGAGAGGATTTTTAAAGTTACAAAAAAGTTACAATAATCAAGATAATGTGGTACTGATTAACAACACACATACAAGACACAGACTATGACAGTACAGAGCTACACCTATGTATCCAAAGTCAACTGTGTTTTGACAAGTGTTAAGATCATTCAATCACAGGGAAACAACAGATTCATCCAGAAGTGGTACTGATACTACTGTTTATCTACATGCAAAAAACAAAACTAGACCTCATATTATATACTAAAATTAACCCAGAATGGATCAAATAAAAGATAAACCTATAAAATTCTTGAAAATCTAAATCTCCATGATCTTGGATTTAAAAATGAAGGAATGGGGCCAGGGATTTACCTCAGTGGTTTCGTTGCCTGCTGTGCAAGCGCAAGGACCTGAGTTCGATCCCCCGTACCAATGAATGAATGAAAGAATGGTTGGATGGATGGATGGATGGATGAATGAATGAATGGATGGATAGAAATGAAGGAATGGGGCAGGGATTTAGCTCAGTGGTATCGCCGCCAGCTGCACAAGCGCAAGGAGTGGAGTTCCATCCCCGGTACCAAAAAAAAAAAAAAAAAAAAGAAGGAATGTAAAAAAAAAAATGAAGGAATATGGAGTCACTACTAATGGGTACAAGGTTTCTTTTTGGCATAATGAAAATTTCTGGAATAAAGTAATGATGACAGTTGGATCTTACAAATACACTAAAATCATAATGTATACCCTAAAATAATGAATTATATGGTATGTGACATCTGGAACAATGACACAGAATTTATTATCCCAAAAAACTAGATTATATGGGGATGATAGAATAGAAATAAAAATTTAAGGGGAAAAAACCAAATCATGTAAAAATTCTTAAGGAAGCCTTTATTTGGATTTATTTTAATGAATGAGAATGGTTATCAAACTGCTCACATTAGCACACAGAGACCTTTTTTTCTGTACTGGGAATTAACTCTGGGCTTTGAGTGGGCTAGGTGAAAGGAAAGCTCTACCATTGAGCTACATTCCCAATCAGTTTTTCAAATTTTATTTTAAGACAGGGTCTTGTTAATATGCCCAGGTTGGCCTGGAGCTTTCTATTTTCCTGTCTCAGCCTACTGATTGCCTGAAATTACAGGCATGTGCCTAACCTCATTCAAAGAATTTATTAAAAGTAATATAATGTGGGCCAGGGATGTAGCTCAGTGGCGCCATCCCTGCCTTGCAAGCGCAAGGTCTTCAGTTCAATCCCTGGTACCAAAAAAAATAAAATAAAAGTAATATAATGAGCTTTCTTTTTTTAGTAACTCTCTAATATATTAGAAGTTGTATTTTTACTCTATAAACCAATTTTTTGAAAAATTGTATTTGTCAACTATACATCAACCAAAAAACAAGCAAGAAAATAAAAAATATAAGTTATTCTGGCGGTGTTTTAAAAGTTTGAAGATCAGGCCCAGGATCTAGCTCAGTGGTTCCACCACCTGCCTCACAAGTACAAGGATCTGAGTTTGATCCCCAGTATCAAAAAAAAGTTTGATGATCACTACCCTCTGGATAAACCACACACAGGGACAAATCACACAAAAGTGATGAAGAAATATGTAAAGAATGTTAACTGTGACACTATTTGGAATAGGAAAAGTTGGAAAACTAAATGCCAATCAGCAAGAGAATGGATAAAGTGGAATTCTGTAACAGATACAATTATGAATCATACTTATCAACACATACAAACCTAAAGCATGTTACCAAGTAAAAAAAAGATACAGGACAATTTTTATGAAGTGTAAAAATATAATCTTGTTTTTTGAAGCATTTACTTTTACTACATGCATGCATGTGCAATAAAAATAGAAACATGCAAGGGAAATAATAAACATCAAATTCACCATACTAGTTAACTCTGGGGAGACAGTAAGGTGAACAGAATTAGGAAAGGGTAACATGAGAATTTTGGTTGGTAGATGTAATACTTTATTACTTAGAATAATATTAAAATGAAGGAAATCCAACAAAGCTAGGTGACAGGATGTAGGTGTTCATTTTATTATCTTTGAACTTCTTCCATAGGCTTGGACTATTTCATATTAAAAGGAAGTTGATGTTAGCCAAGCAACTGAACCAGCACCAAACAGATGATCATTTTAAAGAAATTATTTTTAGTCAGTGTTAGTAATTGTTTCTCAACCAGTGGTCCAAATGCTGTTCCAACTGAAAGAAAATAATAACATCTACTAAAAGAGATGTATACTACATAATGTATTTAAACAGAAGTTATGGAAGGCCATAAAATGAATTTAATTCAGCATATCTGCCTCACAATCACCTATACAAAGTCTTCTGATCAAAACTTTTGTATAAAAAACAAACAAAAAAAACCTTTTGTATAGGGGCCAGGGATTTAACTCAGTGGTTACGGCACCTGCCTTGCAAGCACAAGGACCCGGGTTCGATCCCTGGTACCAAAAAAAAAAAAACCCTTTTGTATAGCTTCAGAAGATAGCTCTAGTACTTCAAAAACAAATGTTAAAAAGAGTAAAATAAATGACAGTACTAGCTAGTTTCACCTTGTTATTCATAGGAAAAAAAAAAAACTATCCGCACATTAACTGTGCTATTTATAGAGAAATGCTTACGAACAGCTGAAAACTATTATCATTTAGAAACAAAACAAAAACTATTCTTTAAAAAACACTTTTTAGGGCCGGGGATTAAGCTCAGCGGTGCCTCCACCTGCCTTGCAAGCACAAGGTCCTGATCCCTGGTAGCAAAAAATAAATAAATAAAAAATAACACTTCAGGGCCAGGGATCTAGTTCAGTGGCACTGTGCCTGCCTCACAAGTGCAAGGTTGTGAGTTTGATCCCTGGTACCAAAAAGACAAAAAATTTAAAAAACACTTTTTAAAGCACAAATGCATAAATAACAAAAGGACAAGTAAACTGTCTTTAATAGCATTTTTAAAACTATTTTTTTAAAGTGCTGGAGATTAAACCTAGGGACTTCACACTGACTTACATCCCCCACAAACACGTTTGACTCAGGGTGTCACTAAATCACTAAGTAACCCTAGCTGTGCTGAAACTTTCCACCCTCTTGCTTCAGCCTCCCAGAATGCTTTGAGATAACAGTCAATCTCTACTTTAAACTACAGTTGATCTCAAAATTAGATGTCATTCTTTATCTACAAATGTTCTTTACGTAATTAAATATAATACATAATACAACATGTATCACATATTAAACAAGGTAAAGGTTATATTTCTGTTCATATTATACAATGCATTAAAACATACATTACAACAGACTCAAAACCCAAAAGCTAGCTACACCTGGAAGACATAAAGCTACTTGCCATACACAATTTACAAGCAACCCAGGAATTATACTAAAAACAAAAAAGAAAAAAGAAAATGATACAACACTTAAGCAAGATGCAACCCCAAGCTCCCAACTCAACAAAGACAAACCAAGGGGGCAATGACATGGAACAATTCCAAAGCCACCCACCTAGAATTACTGAAGTGGTAACAGCAGAAGTAACAAGGCAGATGAATAAGGCACCGGAAAAAAATCAAATCAGAAATAGTTTCTCAAATAACTACAAAGATGGTGACCATAATGAAAGACATGATTAGTGACTCTAGAGCAGATATAGATAAAAAACAGAGGAGCTTTGGAAAATGATGGAAACCATGAACAACCAACATCAGAAAGAAATTGAATCCATGAAACAGATTGAGATAGATAACCAGGAGATTAAATATTCTATGAAAGTATATGCATCAGAAAGACTGAATATGAGAACAGAATATCAGATATAGACAACAAGACTGTGGCTAGGAATCATGAAAAGAAAGGTTTCTCAAAAATAGCAAGGGAGCCAGGGATTTAGCTCAGTGGTTCCAGCACCTGTCCCGTAAGCACAAGGTCCCAAGTTCGATCCCTAGTACCAAAAAAAAAAAAAAAAAATAGCAGGGATTACAAAAAATCGATCCAACAAATGCTACATGATGCAAAAAGAATACCTTAAGATTGACTGGAATCAAAGAAAAAGCAGGAGATAGCACAAATGACATAAAAAAATCTGTTCACAGAAGTAATGGCAGAAAACTTCCCAAGCAAGAAAAAAGAATTTGACATACAGATGTGAGGCATATAGAACTCCAATTAGCTATGATCAAAAAAAATCTACACTTAGGCATATAATAGTCAAGATTCCAGAAATTCAACACAAGAATAGAATACTAAAAGCTGTTAAGAGAAAAGAAACAAATCACCTACAAACCAAAGCCCATCAGAATCATAGCAGACTTCTTAACACAAACCCTAACGTCAAGGAAAGCCTGGAATGAAGTATTTCAAACCCTAAAAGAAAACAACCTCCAATCTAGATTGAAGTATTCCATAAAACTATCTTTCAAAACTGATGAAAAAATAAGATACTTCCATGACAAAGAACACCTGAAGAAATCCATGACCACCAAACCCCACCAAACCAGCACTTCAAAATGTTCTGAAGGACATTCTAAAAAAAGACAACACAATAACTCTATGAACCCTAACAGAATGAATCCATCAGGCAAGGCAAGCAATTAAACAGAAGGCGGGGGGGGGGGCGCGGATATCAATAACAGGCAAATAACATTACAGAGATAAGTCAGTACATCAATGTGAATGGTCTCAATTCACCAATCAAAAGAAACAGGTTGGAAGAATGGATCAAGAAGCAAGATCCAACAATACACTGCATACAATAAACACATTTAATGCAAAAAGAAATTCAGAGACTGAGAGTCAAAGGATGGAAAAAAATACTCCATGCAACAGGAAACCAGAAAAAAGCAGGGGTAGCTATTCTATTTACAAAGTGGACTTCAAGCCAAGACTGATTAAAAGAGACAAAGAAGGTTACTACATCCTTGGAAAAGGAACAACCCAAGAGGAAGAGATAACAATCATAAATATATATGCACCACATGCCAGCACACCCAACTATATAAAACAAATATTAACAGACATGAAAAACCAAATAAGCACTAATACAATTGTAATGGAGGACCTCAACACCCTACTGTCACAAATAGACAGATAAAGCAGACAAAACATCAACAAAGAAATACAGAACTGAACCAAACTTTGGAAAAAATGTACTTAGTACATGTCTACAGAGTCTGCCACCCCACAACATCAGAATATACATTCTTTTCAGCTGCACATGGGATGTTCTTCAAAATAGACCAGATACTAGGCCATAGAACATGGTTAAGTAAATCCAAAGGAACTGAAATTATCCCATGCATATTATCAGACCACAGTGCAATGAAATTGGAAATCAATGGGAAAAGAAACCAAAAGAACTTCAAAAACACATGGAAATTAAATAATACCCACTTGAGCAACCAATGGGTTACACATGAAATTAAAGAAGAAATCAGACAGTTTCTACAATTAAATGATAAGGCGAATACAACATACTGGAACTTATGGAACAAAGCAGTCCTACTAGGAAAATTTACAGCAGTGAATTAGCATATCAGAAAACAGAGCAAGCTCAAATAAACAATCTAATGTTGAACCTCAAGCTTCCACAAAGAGCAAGTCAAGCCCAAACCTTGTGCAAGTGAGGAAATTATAACAATCAGAGCAGAAATTAATGCAATTGAGACTTAAAAAACAATACAAAGGATCAATAAATTGAAGAGTTGGCTCTTTGAAACATTAAAATTGACAAACCCTTAACCAACCTTATCAAAGAAAGGAAAAAAAAAAAAAAAAGGAAGACTCAAGTCCATGCAATTAGGAATTGAAAAGGGTAAAATCACAACAGGTCCTTCAGAAATCTAGATCATCCATACCTACTTTGAGAACTTGTATTCTAATGAGATGCAAATCACAGAAGAAAAGGACAGATTCCTAGATACATATGAATTACCAAACAGGAATTGAGAAGATATAAAAATTCTAAATAAACCAATATCAGTCAATGAGATTGAAGATGTAATTGAAAACTTAACAACAACAACAAAAGAAGCCCAGGCCCTGATGGATTCACTGCTGACTTCTATAAGAAATTTAGAGAAGACCTAATATCACTACTTCTCAAACTTTTTAATGAAATTGAAAGAGAAGTAATACTCCCAAATTCATTGCTTGAAGCAAGCATTAGCCTGATACCAGAAACAGGGAAGAGTCCAACCAGAAAAGACAACTACAGGCCAATCTCCCTAATGAAGGTTATATGACCAAGTAGGATTCATCCCAGGGATACAGGGATGGTTCAACATACACAAATCAATAAATGTAATACACCATATTAACAGAGTCAAGAACAAAAACCATAAGATCATTTCAATAGATGCAAAAAAAAAATTTTGACCAAGTCCAACACCAATTCATGGCATAAACCCT
The DNA here is from genome assembly GCF_000247695.1 of Heterocephalus glaber. The sequence continues at coordinate 4,575,747 of NW_004624741.1, read as the reverse complement.
ACAGAAAATTGGAATAGATGGTCTTTATCTCAATCTCATAAAAGCCATCTGTGACAAACCAACAGCCAAAATCATACTAAATGGACAAAAACTGAAAGCTTTCACTCTAAAATCAGGAACAAAACAAGTCCACTCTTACCACTCTTATTCAATATAATTCTGAAAACATCAATTAGATCAATTAGACAAGAGAAAGAAAAAAATAAGGATAGGAAAGGAAGAATTTAAATTATCATTATTTGTGGATGACCTGATGATACTATATATAGAAGACCTCAAAAACTCTACCAAAAGACTTCTAGATTTAATAACCAAATTCAGTAACATAGCTGTATACAAAGTCAACGTTCAAAACTCAATAGCCTTCCTGTACACAAACAACAAACTCACTGAGAGAGAAATTAGGGAAACAACACCTTTCACATTAGCAGTCAAAAAAATGAAATACCTAGGAATCAATCTAACAAAGGAAGTAAAAGACCTTTACATGGAAAACTACAATACTCTGAAAAAGGAGATTGAAGAGGATATCAGGAAATGGAAAGATATGCCCTGTTCTTAAGTAGGAAGAACCAATATAGTGAAAATGGCTATACTTCCAAAATTACTATACAGATTTAATACAATCTCAATCAACATACCAATAGCATATCTCACAGAATTAGAGAAAACAATCCTAAAATTCATTTGGAATCAGAAGAGATCTACAATAGCAAAAGCAATTCTGGGCAACACAGGTAAGGCAGGGGGCATCACAATCTGACTTGAAATTATACTACAAAGCCACTGTGATAAAAACAGCATGACACTGGCAAAAAAACAGACCCAAGAATCAATGGTACAGATTAGAAGATGCAGAAACAACTCCAAACATACTCACCCCTTATCTTTGTTTTGTTTTTTTTTGGTACCAGGATCAAACTCAGGACCTTGTGCTTGCGAGGCAGGCATGGTGCCACTGAGCTAAATCCTTAGCCCTCACCCCCTTATCTTTGACAAAGGAGCCAAACACCTTCATTGGAAGATAGTCAGTCTCTTTAGTAAATGGTGCTGGAAAAACCAGCTTTCCACATGATGAAGATTAAAACTAGACCCCTATCTTTCACCATGTACTAAACTCAAATTGAAATGAATCATAGATCTAAATATTAAAACAGAAACACTAAATCTGCTGACATTGAAGGCATTGGTGTGAGCAAAGATTTCATGAACAAAACCCCAATCACATGGGAAATACCACAAAGAATCAACAACTAGAGTCTCATCTTATTAAAAAGCTTTTGCACAGCAAAAGAACCTGCCAACAGAGTGAAGACAAACCACAAAAATTTTGCCAGCTGTTCCTCAGACAAAGGACTACTATCTAGAATATAGAAAGAACTCAAAAAATCAGAGCCGGGGCTGGGGATTTAGCTCATTGGCACCATGCCTGCCTCACAACGGCGAGGTCCTGAGTTTGATCCCTGGTACCAAAAAAATCAGATCCACCAGATTTAAAGACCCAATCCAAAAATGGGTATCTGAATTGAATAGACACTTCTCAGATGAAGTAGAAATGGCAAGTAAATATTATGAAAAAATGTTCAATATCATTGGTCATTCAAGAGACGCAAATTAAAACAAACTGCAATTCCATCTCAGTCCAAAAAGAATGGCTATTATGAAGAAATCAAGCAATAACAAATGCTGCCAGGCCTATGGGGAAAAAGGAACCCTTCCCTGCCTGTTGGTGGGAATGTAGACTGGTGCCACCACTGTGGAAATCAGTATGGAGATTTCTCAAAAGAATAAAACTAGAGGTTCCATTTGACCCAGCTACTCCCCTTCTGAATATCTTCCCAAAAGAATTAAAAGCATACCACAGTGATGTATGCACACCCATATTTACAGTGGCAGTTTGTAATAGCTACACCTTGGAAACAGCCCAAATGTCCATCAACCAACAAATCAATAAAAATGTGGGGGGGGAGGGTATTTTTTTTAAAAATAAAAACAAGACTTTATTTGATAAAAGACAAAACAAGTTATTTACAGTAGTTGTTTGCTCAAATAACTGAATGGGACTACTGCTTCTCCTCCAGGTGTATCTTCTAACCAACTCCAAGCAGAGGCTGCCCCCCCCCGACACCTCATTTTACTTAAGGGGGGAATGCCAAACAGAATTCAGCAGCATGGCTCCCTCACCCCTCATCACCTCCCCTGCTCAGCGTTGTGGGAAGGGAAAATCCCATTCAGCCCAATATACTCCAAGTCCCCTGCTACAGGCCACCCTGTAACAGTCACAATGGACCTGGGCCCGCTCACAGACATGGCTGGGTTGGACAACATGGGCAGATAGCAGCTTCAACTAGCTCTGAAGC
>NW_004624741.1:4507788-4573077 GCF_000247695.1 Heterocephalus glaber | reverse complement strand
CCCTTCCCCTTGTGCCCAGCCTGGCAATTTCAGGAAACTACAGACTGGGGCTCCTGGTGTAATTTTGGCCCAGTAACAACATTATTAAGAACAAAAATATGCTGGCTAATAAAAATCTAAGATTAGTGTTTCTTAGAATATATAAAGATGGGGTATACTGCTGTTGCACACTATCAGCAATGAAACAGCAAAAAAAAAAAAGAAAAGAAGAGTGAGATGAAGACCAACTATGGTATGTTTCACTGGGAAATTCAGGCAGGCCCCTGCAACTCCAACTTACAGAAAAGTGAAACAAAGATACTCAAAGCTACAGCATCAAGCTTTTAACCCATTTTCAGCCCCAGCTGTAGGCACTACTCCCTGCTTCCTCCAGGAATACCTTCCTGCCTTGGTTGTGGGAAAAGCTGCCAATTCAAGCAGCTGTAGACAAAGCCTTGAAGAACAAAGAAGGGGAAAACATTAAAATGAAAAAAAAAAAAAAAACCACTGTCTTAGTCTAATAGTAAAAACAAAAAGAAAAACAAAGACTTCTCTGGTTTTCTCATTTTCTGCTCTAAATCTAGATTGTCAGATTGGGCTCTCCCTTGGCTGCGGCTTTACCCCCTTCAGTGCCTAATGCAAAAAAGCCAATGCTCATGTGTTTTTCCCCCTTGCTTTTTTTTTCCCAGAGGTGGCAGGGGGTGATGGTGGTAAACCAACACCAAAACAAGCATTTGGAATTTTGTGCTACTGCAGAAATTTAGCTGGTCCCCAAAATAACAAATACTCCTTCCTTATACAACAATCCTCAGTTGCAGTGGTGGATAATTCTCAGTTTATCAGACTATCATGCAATGCTCTCATTCCTGGGGGGGGTGGGTAATGGAGTACTACTCTGGCATAAAGAAGGATAAGCTTGAGACATTTCTAGCTAAATGGATGCACCTCGAGACCATACTCTTAAGTGAGATAAATCGGACACACATATTTAAATACAGCATTGTTTCTTTGGTGTGAGAAACTGAAAATATAAATAAGAACCAAGATGTATAATAGATATTGGGAAATAAAAAAATGTTCAAATAAGAAGGAGAACAAAGGAGGGGAAGGGGGAAAGGAAAGAAGGGACAAGATAAAAGAGAGAATAGAAGGAAAAATTGAAAGCAAAGTTTACGTAAATAATGAGAAGAGAGCCTTTGAGGGGAGGGGAGGGGAATGGGAAAAAAAGAATAAGCAAGATATATCATGTACAGGTACACATTCCATACAATGAATGTTATCATTTCTAAAATGTACCAATATATGTTTTGCTTCAAAAAAATAAATAAAACATACATTAAAATCATTATTAATAAATTACTTTTATAATTTAAAATCATCTTATCAAAAATAGGATAACTTTAAAAAAATTTTTTTTGGTGGTAGTACTGAGCATTGAATACAGGGCCTTATGCATGGTTAGCCTACAGGCCCAGGCCAAAGATTAATATTTTTGTGAAAGGATTTGTGAGTCAAAAAATTAAAGAAACAAGTCAAGAGAGGTTACTTTTATGGCTCTTACCTGCACTTGACATGATGCTAGGCCCTAATATTTATTGTCTTATTAATAAACAAATTAGAGCCAGGTATGGTAGTGCATGTAATCCCAGCACTCAGGAGACTAAGGCAGGAGGATTCCTGTGAGTTTAAGGACAGTCTTAGCTACGTAAGTTCCAGGCCAGCGTGAACTACATAGCGAAGCCTTCTCTCAAAAAAAAACCAAAAATAAATAAAGTAAAAAAATTCTCAGATAGAATAAAAAAAGGACCAAGAAGAACTAACTGGAAAATTCATTCACTTAATAATTGTATGCCATTAATGCCAAGTTCTTAAAAAAATAAACAATTTGGCCATGACTAAAATTAACTTATATAAATGAAAGATAGACAATCAAAATAACAAAGCATGCAGATAAATAACTAAAACTGAAGCTTGCTCAAAATGTAACTTGAAAAACAAAAACTTTTGAAACAATTAAAATTGAAAGGATCAAATCAACCCAAAATCTCAGCTAGTAAAAGAAAAGCAGTGAAGAGATATGATGTAAATAAAATGAGAAAAAGGCAAGAGAAACTTATGAAAGCCATGTTAAAAAGAGAAAGATTAAGTTTGATTAATGTGTGAAAGTATAGAGAGAAAAAGAAAAATAGAAGGAAAAAAACTACCAAAATAAATGAGAACAGTATACAGTATATAGGTGAAAGTTACTTTCACCAAAAGACATCTGAGAAATTACATAAAAGAGTAAAGTATTATTTAACTAGGAGACAAGTTTCATAATAGGTTAGTGGCAGCTAAATATCCAGATACAAATTTTTCCAAAAGTACAACTGCAGTTTCATTTTTAATTTTGCAAACAAGACTGTGTTAAAAAGAAAAGAGTAATGTGAAATTTCTCTTTAACCACAGTACTAGGTACCCACTTCTACTATATTTCATTCTCAAGATAAGCTACAAATGATGTATTTTCATTCCCCACCCACATCCCCCTCTCTCTCAGTACCAAGGATCAAACCCAGAGACTCATGCATGCTAGGCAAGTGCTCTACCACTGAGCTATACCCACAGCACTCCACAAATGTATTAAATCAGTTAGTCATAGTTAGTAAAACCTGTCTTAAGCCAGATGTGATGCCAGACACCTGTAATCCCAATAATGGAGAGAATGAAGCAGGAAGATCACAAGTCTGAGGCCAAAGTGGGCAACTTAGCAACTTATGAGACCCTGCCTTAAAAACAAAAAATAAAAGGGCCGGGATTTAGCTCAGTGGTTCCGCCGCCTGCCTCACAAGCACAAGGTCCCAAGTTAGATCCCCAGTAACAACAACAAAAAAGGTTTCTTAAAAGCAAAAAATAAAAAAGGTCTGGAGCTGTAGCTCAGTGCCAAGATCCTGGTTTCAATCCCCTATACAAAAAAAAAAAAAAAAAAAAGGAAAGAAATGTTTTGGTCATAAGCATACTCTGCTTTTTTCCATATATCTATATTTTTTGGTCTTTTTTTTAACAAACTTTTATTTACATTCAAATATACTGTGGCAAGTAAAAAGCATTTATCTATCTTGGGAACCTTTCACAGAGATAAAAACTAAGGCAATTTGCTGTAGAAGTTAAGTTAGCCCTACAGCCCACTGTGTGTCAGGCAGTGTTCCATTTTAAGTGACAGGACATCAGCTCTAACCGGCATAAGGAAAATATGGACTATAGTACCCCACAAACCCAAAAAGTACAGATTCAGACGAGGCTTGATCCAAAGATTCTCACCAGTCATCGGGTCTCCAGCTCTATTTTCTCTTCCATCCTTGGTCTTCTGGAATTTGCTCTGACCTCAGGTGGACCCCTCTCAGAACAGCAATGCTAGTGTAATGGTTCTAGGCCTTCCAGCCTTACCACACAGAAAACAAAGCATCTCCTTCATAAATGCCTGCAGATGAGAGGAGTCTCCAGCAAAAGCCCAGAGATTCACACTCACTGAGTCACCATGGGCCACAACAATCACCACAGCCAGAAACTGGAATGCCTTGGCTTATCCTTGGTCAAGGACATGCCCTGAAGCTGGAGGTTGTTGGGAAAAGGGAAAGCCATTATCTTCTAGTCTCACCCCCTTCCACTGCATCCCTCACAAGTTATACTCCAACATATCCATTTATATTTCAGTCTCTAAGTGTTGTGGGTTGAATTACGTCCCACGAATAAGATATGTTTAAATTCTAACCCTAGGTACCTATAAATATGACTTTATTTGGTAACTAGGTCTTTGCAGATGCAATTAGATTAGGACGAGGCTATACTTGTGCATTCAACATGACTTCCATAAGAGAAGAGATACAAGGAGAGTACCATGTGAGGTTGAAGCACGAGAGAAATGGACTACAGTGGCTGACTACAAGCCAACAAATGTCAAGGATTGCTGGCAATTCAGAAGCAAAAACAAAAAAAAGGCACAGGAAGCATTCACTCCTAGAGTCTTCAGAGAGAGAAGGGCCCTACTATTAACCTTGATTTCAGACATGTGGCCTCCAGAACTATAGGGTCATCAATTTCTGATGCTGTGTCTGGGTCCTTTTGTTGTAACAGCCCTAGGAAACTAATAAACCAAGTATGATACAGACATGCCTCGTTTAATGACCAAGTTCCATTCCTGCAACTAGGTTGTTAAATGAACCAATTGCTAAATAAGGAATTGTATAGAGTATGTATATTACAATACTCAGAACAAAGAAATGGTCAAAGGAAACTCCAGTTTGATGACTTTATGATTTTGCTTTTATTGGCACAACTCTTACATGCAGTCATGTAATATGTAACAGAACATAAAACTATAGTACTGAACTATACAGTATAATGAGCAAAAATTATAGTACTATATATACAAGGTATACTGTACAAAAAAAAAGAGTCTGATTAACAAGATGTACAGAACTGCACAAAAAATATAAAGAGGGGTCATAAATTTGAGCAGCAGGTCATAAATCTGAACAGTGTGCCTCAATATAACCCCAAACAGTCATTAAACAGGAGGGCCATTAAATGAGGAATATCTGTCTTTCGTGTTTCTTTGCTTTTGCACAAACTCTTCATTCCTTCTGGAATGCCTTTCTCCCTCAGGAGGTCTGTTCACACTCAGCCTCTCAAATATGCCCCACATCTCTTCTGTGATGCCTTCCAACAAAAGACTTAAGTCTATCATGTACTGGCCCAGCACCGCATATTGTCTGTATTTTCACCATGAAATTCTAACTGCTTGTGCACATAGCTGTGTCCATTTCAGAATTATGAATTCTGTGAGGGGAGAGAAAGGCTGATTCTTAGGCACCTTCATATCCTTAAGGCAGGACACAGTCACTCACACAACAATCATTCAGAAGATATCTATGGAATGGATCAGATTGATGACTCATCTCAAAAGAAAATAGTGGATATGACCAGGAGAACTGGCTATTGTAGATTACAGAGAACTGAAGATGGGCCTTGAAAGACAGGACCTGGATAAGTAGAAAAGAATGACTGTGGGGGTGGTGAGGAGGGAGAGTGCTTAATTTACAAAGATGCAGAAAAACTACAGAATAGAAAGATTTGGTTAGGGAAAAAGGAGTGTGTATAAGACAGTGGGCACCTTCTATTCAGGGTCATTTACAGGTAATAAAGGAGTTAAAAAAAAAAAAAAAAAAAAAGGTTTCTCTCTTGGGATACAGCTCAGTGGTAGAGCACCTGCCTAGGATCTGTGAGGCCTTAGGTTCAATCCCCACCAGTGCCAAACAAAAGTTTCTAAGTAAAACAGTGATACATGTTTTTATGAACTTTAGATGACAAAGTGTGGAAGGGACTCTAGCAGTACAAGAGACCACTTAGGTTGCAACAGAAGCAGGTCAGCAGCAACACAGTGAATGGCCAGGTACACTAGTACAGCAGCAAGAGGAATGGAAAAGAGCAGACTTACGAGACTTCAGAGAGAATACACTGGTAGAAAGAACCAAGACTTGCTCCTAAGTTTTGACCTTTGTTTAGCTGAAGTAGGCTTTGCAACTGAAATACAAGGGGTGATTGAAAATTACAGTGAACTTTTTAAAAAGAATTTTCAAATTACACACTTATCCCATCATTCTTGCCACTTTCTGAAGCAAATCTTTTTAAGTGTCTTATTGAGATACTGGATCAAAAATAGTGAATGCTGCTGCAGGGTGTCATTCAACAGAAAAGCAGGCTTATAAAAATATTACAATATGTCTTCATCCACCTTATCCACCAGATCTGGCACCCTATGACTTCTGGCTCTTCCTCAAAATAAAAATGACCATGAAAGGTAAATGTTTTGAATCAGTTCAGGACATCAAGGCAGCTAGGACATCCCAGTCAAGTAACCCACAAGTCAGGACTTCTAGAACTGCTTCAGAAATTAGCAAGAACAATGGGTTAAGAGTGTTCAAAGCAAAGGGAAGTACTTTGAGGGGGATTAATGGCAGTGTGTATTTTACTGCAATAATTTTTTATCAAACACACCATATTTTTTGATCATACCACATAAGAAAGCATAAAGGAAAAGACTTTTTTTAATGAAGATAAGAATGTTTGTTTTCTTCTTTGTAAGTCTGTTTTGTCTGTCTTGTACTTTGAGTAACTACTTTAAAGATGATACACAACGTAACTATTGTTATTCTCTTATTTTGTTATGGTAATTTTGTTTTTTTCATGAAATAAAAAATTTTTTAAAAGGAAGTTTGGTGATGGGATGATAGCAAAACATCCCAAAAAGTAAACAGCAGAAGACACAGAACTTCAGAAAAAATATGAGGGCAAAGCACATATGCAGTATTCATATGAGTAAAGGTGACTTTTAAAGAGTCATAAGAAATATATTGTAAAATTTCATTCCTTTATTCAACAAATATTTACTGAACACTATGTCCCAGGCACTATTCTAAGCTCTGGAAAAATAACATTGAATAAAACAGATTAAAATCCCTGCCCTCATAGAACATAAGAGTCTACTGAGGGTAACACACAATCCTAAATTGTGAACACAAATTTAGGTTTTCAGGTTAATACCATTTATTAATTTTTTAATGTTTTCTTCAAATTTTACTTCCAGAATTTTCATTTCACTGGTTAGAAAGGTATTTATATCCTCAGAGCAGTAGCCAGATTCAGGTAAATTAAGATTTTTTATGCTAGCTTTTCTATTGTAAAAATATATTTTTTTTCCTTTGTTTTTCAAAATGTTTGTTGGAATTAGGTCAGCTCTACCAAAGAATGTTCATTAAGGATGACTGGACTCAGGGAAAAATGAGAGCCCAAATGATACAACAAAGAGAGTGGGGTTTGGTAATTAAACAAGGCCAGGGTTGAAATTCCAGTTTTGTACAAGTTGTGTGACCTTGGGCAAGTTATTCAGTATCTCCAACTTTCAAGCGAGCAGATGTAGCTCAGTGGAGTAGTGCATACCTAGCAGGCATAAGACCTAGGTTTGATCCCCAGCAACATACACCAAAAAACCCACTAAGTTTCAGTATACCCATCTAAGAAATGAGAATACCTTCACTTTAAGGATTAAAGGGAGTAATTTTTAAAAGACATTTCACACACTGCTTGGAAAAAAATGGGAGAAATGCTAGAGAAATGGTGGGAGCTGATGCTGTGATCCCCACTACTACCGTTACTATTATCTGCTGACACAAAATAGATGCCCAACAAATGCTTTCTATTTCTTCTACAGAAGGCATGTCTTAACAGCATGGATAATTTTAAGGCCCCAGTTCACTAAGTTATTCTCTTCCATCCTCCCAAAAGTTCTGTACAACAGAAATTAAATTCATATTAATTTCATAAATGTACTGAATATCCTTACTCTCTATTAAATGTACTTAATTTCTAACTATCACTGGGGCATGTTTATCCTCCAAAGAAAATTTTTGATGGTAATGTTACCAATGGAAAAAATGGTCCCTGAATTATGAAGATTCACGTAAAAATAAAAGTGGCACTGCTTTAGAAATTATCCACAAAGATGCTATACTTTTTATTAAATTGACACAATTAACCTTATACCCTGAAATAAATCATTTCTACAGCATCTTTCACTTAGGGGAAAAAAATTAAGGAACTATAATCATGTAATAATTCAAATTTTATACAACAGCCTTAAGAGTTCCCTGAGAATTAAATGGTGTAATGTATATGAAAATGTTTGGCCAAAGTGTTGGCACGCAAAATGTACTCAGTGATAACTTTAGTGAAATCTAATACTCTTATCCTACATTCTTTTCAAATGGCAATTATAGGATTTGCAGAATTAAAAAGCTTAAAAAACACTCTAACTTGATACAGTTCTAAAACAGAAATGTATTCACATTTGACATCTTTTAGTTTCAATAACAAAGAGGTTTGTAAATTAAGATACATAGCATTATAAGGCCGGGGATTTAGCTCAGTAGCATTGTGCCCACCTCGCAAGCACAAGGTCCAGAGTTCGATCCTGGGTACCAAAAAAAAAAAGATACACAGCATTATAATCAAAAGCAACATTTAACAATTTAAAATGGTGTCCACAGTCTCCTGTGTTTGGAAAGTGACTGGATTATGGGGTACAGTTGTATTGCTGTTGGCGGGGGACGGTTGAGGAAAGAGTCACAGAGGGCACAGTCTGGAAATTTATCTCCCTCTCCAGCTCCTTCCTTGTCACTCTGCTTCCTGTCTACCATGTAGTGAGCTGCTTTCCTCTTCTCAGACCCTTTTTATCCCACTTCTGTCCTGGAGTCAGCCAACTATGGCTGAAATCTCTACAAACTGTGAGCCAAAATAAACTTCTCCTCCTTTTAGTTGCAGGTGTTGGGTATTTTTTCCAGAATGAGAAAAGTGACCAAGATATTGGTACCAGGGCTGGGGTCAGTGCTGTGATGCTACCTGACAATGTGGTTCAGAAGCCTTTGGAATCGATTTGAGGGAGAAGTCTGAATGTCAGCTGGAGAAGCAGCCCAAGAACACTGTAAACCAAGCTTGATGGGAGATTTTGGTCAGAGCTCAGACAACCAAAAGGCTAATGAAAAGACAGATGGTAAAGGCCAGGCTCAGGAAGTTTCATTTGGGAACAAGGACTCCAGGCCATGTATGTTATGCTCTAGAAGAAAATTTGTCTACATTTTGCCCATGCCTAAGACTTTGTAGAAGACTGAGATTAAGGGCAGCAGATTAATTAATCTGGTGGAGGAAATTTCAAGGCAGCCTAATGTTGAGACTGTGGCATGACTACTATTAGAGCTTTTAGCCAGTTCTATACTGAGAATCAAGAGCAAATGGCACCATTGAGTGATTTTAAAAGTTTTAGTTTCACCAGAAAGGAAGTTTCTACAGAGATGGGCCTGTAAAGTCGGAGCAGAGAAGAGCTTAGTTGCTGAAAAAATTAGTATTAAAAAGAAGCCAACTACAGTACTTTACCTCAGCACAGTACAAAGGATGCCTTGAGGGCATGGAATGATTCCAACAGATGCCACCTTTTGCAGACTCAAGGGTGGAAAAGTGAAACACTATGCTTTGAGAAGGAAATCCCAGAGTACCCTGCTTGAGAAAGGCCACCAAGGGAATTTGTTACCTGAGATTCGTTTCACAGTACTCAGCCATTCACGTACTTGGAAGCCTCTACAGTCATGATTCAAGGGGGTCTGGCTACTGCTGGAGCCAACGATGGATTATGCTGTCATCCACGTGGTACTGTTTTTATAGGCACACAGAATACAAGAGTTGTGAGCTCAGGGAGACTTCCACCAAGATTTCAGAAGATCTAGGAGTCCAGGAAGTGTGCCTCTGACAGGGCAAAGTGTGAAGCTGAGAGTGAAGCCAAAAGTATATTGGAGACCCCAGAAATTTAGATAAACCAGGAATATGGAATGTAAGAAAAAAGCCCACAAGAAGTGTGTAAAGCTAGCCTAAGAGAGAAGCCATTCAAGCTACAACCACCAGCAACACTGTAGGGACAGGGTCACCCAAGCCATTTGGAGTTTACATCAAGCCACAACTTGCCCCAGGTACTGGACATGGAACTACAGGATTTAATGTTTTCCCTGCTGTGTTTCAGTCTTGCTTTGGTCCAATTTCTTTCTCCTGTTCCCCCTTCCTCTCTTTCAAAAAAGAAACGTTTGGGCCAGGGATTTAGCTTAGTGGCTTCGCCACCTGCTGCACAAGCACAAGGACCCAAGTTCGATCCCTGGTACCAAAAAAAAAAAAGAAATGTTTATTTTGTGCCACTGTATATTGAAAGTGTTTAACTTTCTTTTGATTTTTACAGGGTTCACAGCTAAGAGTTTTCCTTAAGTCTCAAAGGGGTCTTTTGACTTGCACTTTTATTTGTTTGGGGGTTTTTTTTGGTTTTCTGTTTGTTTGGTTTTTTCCGTACCGGGATTGAATTTAGGACCTTGCGCTTTCAAGGCAGGTGAGGTGCCACTAAGCTAAATCCCTGGGCCTTGACTTGTACTTTTACCAATACTAGAACTGTTAAAACTCTAGCAACTCTTAGAGAGGAACTAAATGGATCTTGCATAAAAAGATGCACATGAGTCTTTTGGGGGTCAGAAGCAGAACGTTATGGTTTAAATCCAAAATGGCCCCTAAAGGTTGTGTTTGAAAGGTGATTAGGAATGGTATTGCGGGACTTCTGTTGGGAAGCAGGGTTTGGCCAGAGGAGAGAGATTTGGTCACTGGAGGCATGGTCTAAAAGGGTTTATCTCCCTCCCCAGCTACTCTTTTGTTACTCTGCTTCCTGTCTACCATATGGTGAGCTGCTTTCCTCTGCTCTGGCTCTTCCACCATGCCACTTCTGCCCTGAAGCCAGCCAACTACGGACTAAAACCTCTACAAACTGTGACGCAAAATAAATCTCTCCTTCTTTCAGTTGCAAATGTTGAGTATTTTGTCCTAGTGATGAGGAAAATGACTAAGACACTGTTCATCAAAAAAAAAAATCCTTCATCTAAAAGTTTTTATAAAAGATTAGAGCCAGGCATGGTGGTGTAGTGTAGGCCTATTAACTGGGAGGCTAAGGCAAGAGGATCACAAGTTCAAAGCCAGCCTGGCTAATTCAACAAGACTCTGTCTCAATATTTTAAAAGGGATGCAGATGTAGCTCAATGGCAGTTCACTCACCTAGCATGCACAATTACTTGGGTCCAATCCCCAGTACTGGAGGGGAAAAAAAAAAAAAGAAAAAAAAGGCCAGAAACATAACTTGCTGCTGTTTTCATTTTTTAAAACTGCAAATTCCAGAAGCTATTTAACATAATGGTATCATTAAAACTAGTCATGATTACTTCAGCACTGACATCAGCTAGTACCAATTCATAGGGAGTGTCCACAATACCCAAGGGTGCCCCTTCACTCATACTTGACACTATCTGAGACAATCAATGTCTGGAGTGTTAGTTACCCCACTACAAATGACTCCTCTAAGTCTCTAGATTGTCCATGTGGACACTCAGAACTGTCTCTCTCACTGGCAATCCCCCTCATAGGTTGATGACTCCAGCATATACATGAGCCAGGTGTATATCCAAAGAGCACCTCAAACTCAGTGTATACAAAATTAAACTTGTCTCAGCCCATCTCCCCCATGTTCCTGTATGTTAGTGGCACCACTCAATCAGCAAAATGGATCTAGTTTTCTTTCTCTCTTCACAGCCTTCCCTCTTCCAAAGAGTAAACCAGTTTCAAAGAAGCAACTGTCCATTTTACCTCTACAACACCACGCACCATCTATCCCAGTCTCCAGTCTCACTGCTTCTCTAAGGCTCTCATTACCACTATCCTGACCCACATCAACAGATTCCACCGAGCTGCCCACCATCTTTCACGCCCAAAGTGAGTCCACCTACTCTGAACATTATTGGCAGACTAAACTTGCTATGAATGCCCTTTCCCACCTTGTGGATACCATTGTCTACCATGGTGTCCCAGATTTTCAGACCCCGAAGGACTCCCCTGGGACCCAACCATTCACTTGATCTTGGAAGTGCTTCAAATTGAAAATCTTCTGGCCTCATCTTCAAGGCCATTTCTACTTTGGCTCCAACCTAAAAGCCTACAATTTCATGAAAACAAGAGTGAAGTGTGCCATTCCGCCACTCACGGGCTAAAGGTCAAACTGCTGGCAGATGTTTGGCCTGGCTGGCACCTCTCCACTCTTGCCAGCACACTTCCCTTAGTTCTCTCTGCTCCAGCCATCTGGCCTTCTCTCCAGCCTGTCATGATCCCATACATTCACCAACCTCTCAACACCCCACCACTCAGGTAGCAATACTATCTCAAATCATTTACTCAGTGACTAACCTTACACCCTTTCCAAACTAAGTCAAGTGCTGTGTACTCTGCTCTTAAATTCCATAGCCTTAATTTTTGTAAGCAAAATTGAATTCATAAATCAGAACATCCTAAGTCATAAGACCAGCCCACTACATACTGCTCCTAAAATCACTTAGTTTCTCCATCCAGAAAACTAAGAACTCATTTCCTCAATGTTCTCTGAGTTCCCTAGAAGATCAGACATTACCTGAGTGTATGGTTTTACCATTCTAAATCTCTCCCTCATAATTCTCTTCTACACAGGCACCAGTAAAACTTTACTTTCTGGTCTCCACAACTTTATATCCTTTCCCCCAGCTCCACATTTGCAAAACCTACGTAGCCTCAAATGCTCAAATCCAATGTTACCTTCCCCTTCAAGTTGTCCATGTGTCCCTCAGTCACCTCTTTACCCCTCAATATCCACAGGACCTCCAGTGCCTCATTCAGGTCTCAGATCGAATGGCACTTCAAATGAGTGGCTCCTTCTAAAGTCGCTGGATGCTTATAATTCTTCATCAGATCACCCCGTTTTATTTTATTGATAGCATTTACCATTATTTGAAATTGTCTTTTTCATTTTTTTCACTCATTTACTTGTCAACCGCCTGTCATCTCCATTAGGACATAAAATCTGTGAGAGCAGGAACCCTACCTGTCTTGTTCACATTTCCTCACTCTCTCACATCAGATGCTGAAGATATTTGGTAAATATCTGCCAAACACATGGATGACTCTAGTCCTTATGACTAGGGTTTTTGTGCACATATCTTCCTCTTGCTGTATTCCAAACTCCTTGTGGACAAGGCAAAGTCTGGCTAATCTATTGGTACGATCCAGAAATCCTTGCACAACTGAAACAGTAATAGATAACTGATAATAACTAATCTCTCTAAAAAGGTACTGCCCCAAACCAAGCCAACTCAAAACTTTGTATTGTCCAGAAATCAGGGAAAACAGGAATCTATCTCCTTTCATCCCCTCTCCAACAGCCCCTATTCGACTATGCACTACCAATGAGCTTCAAAAGGCTAGCTTCCTTACTTCCTGTTCACCAACAACCACTGATTCTTCTATCCCTAAAAATCTCACAATACTACCCTTTCCCCTTTATCTCCAGCCAACAAATAACTTCCAGGGCCCTGTTCTTCAAAAGACCCCCGTAACTCCTTCAGTCAGTCAGGGGAATTCACCATGCCCTGTGGCAAAGGGAGACGTTAAAAAGAAGTGCTTAAGAACCGGTTCACTCATTTTCCTTGATAATCTCGTTTAGGAAATAGACTCAGTTTAGGAGACTGACTTGGATACTGAGACCCTGAGCATTCTTCCAATCTAGCCCGCAGCACCTTTTGGGGTGCCCTCACTACTGCTGTGCACCTTTTCGCCTTCCACCACAGGAAGACACCCCCCCACCCCCCACCCCCGGCCAGAGACGATGATATCTCGGGAAGCAAATGCCATTAAACACAGTGGGGCCGCCCAACCCTACCCACTTTCCATCCAGCCTTCGCCTCTGGCCTGAAACGGTCTCGAGTGCCCCTCAGCCCCAGGCTCCAGCTGGGTCCGACCCTCCAACACCACCCCCGCTCACCTGAAGCGGCCCCCGCAGTGCTGGCATTGCTCGCCCACCCAGCCGGTGGGGCAGACGCACAGGCCGGTACCAGGGTTGCAGCGACCGCCGTTGACACAAGGCCGGTCACATTCCTTCGCCTCAGCTGCGGCTGAGCTCGACACCGCCGCCGCCGCAGCAGCGGCCTCGGCCTCCCAGGGCAGCAGCAGGAGCAGCGGCGGGAGCAGCAGCAGAAGCCGCCAAGGTGGCAGCGACGGCGACAGCCGCCGCGGGGGACGCAGCCCGGCCCCTAGCCCCGGCCTCCCAGTCCCAGTCACGTCCCAGTCTCGGTGCTGCCCGCCCTTCCTGCCCGCGGGTGCTGCAGTCTTCGCCGTCCTCCTCAGCCTCGCCTCAGTCGCCGCCGCCGCAGCCACCATCTTCCCGGGGCTGAGACGGGGCCCGGCGAACACATACACTCACACACAGCACGGCCGGCTCCGCTTCGCCTGGCTGTACGGGGCGGGGCTGTGCTGACGGTGGCCCTTGCGGCCAATCCTGAGGGCGGAGCCAGAGCTGCGCTGTGGGCGGGGCTGGCGCGCCTGCGTGGGCGGAGCGCGGAGAGCTGAGACTGGGGTCCTCCAGACCGCTAGGTGAAGAGGGCGTTTCTATCTTTGATTTTAGGGTTTGTTGACCCCTTAGCTGTTGCAACCAAGGAACCCTGGCGCTCTAGTTTTCGCACTAAGTGGAGGCTGCGAGGCAGCCGTCCCAAAGTACTCGGCTTCTGTTGACCTCCAGGAGTTGGCTATTGTGCTAGCCAAGACGACCGCGTTGAATATTGCCTGCCTGGACACCCCCAGCCCACCAGCCCCAACTTCAGCTGCGGGGCAGAAACAGCCTAAAGACTTGCGGTATGGGGCCAGAGGCGATCCTGAAGAGTGATGCATTCTAGCCTCTGAAATAGGGATAAAGAAATAACACCTGTGTTATTTCATATCAGTAAATGTCTAGCAGACTGAAGACACACACAGCCAGGCCTTCCTTGATAACAGGCTGATCTGGTTGCAGATCAGATGGACCCTCCACCTTTAATTCTGTGGGATAACTTTTGGGATTACCTTGGGTCCCACTATTTGCCCTCCAACCATATTCTCTGAAGAGAAGGTCTAGAATTGGGAACTAGAACACCTTCAGCCTGCACAAGTCGGATCCCAGAGCCTTTCTTGTTAAATTTCAGTGCCTCCATTGAAACATGCCTTTCAGTGGTATAATTTTGTATGGTTCTCAACCCAGGAATCTGGACTGGGATGGAGACTCCATTTAACCAGTAGAAGAAGGTGGTGGAAATGACAGTTTCAAATCTGAGATTTTTTTAAAAAGACCTGGCAGTCTTGATTTTGAGTTTTTGGCAGTCCTGAGCTGCTCCTGTTCTTCTACCCTCCTGAAAAGAAACCTTATGTGGAGATCACATGGAGAGGGAGAGGCCTGGGCACATGAAACTGGTGGATGCACCCTAGCTGAGATTTCACTGAAGCCATCTGTGTTGTTTCACATTACCTAGAACAGAGACGAGCCTTTCCTACTATGCCTTATTCAGAAACCCAAGAAATGATAAACTCACTACTGTTTTAAGTCTCTACATTTTAGAGAGCTTTGTTACTCAGCAATGGATAATCAACATTGTCTCACCTAATCCTTGTGCTGTGAGGAATATTTCTTGGGCACCTAGCAGACCTTGGGAAATGTCCTTCATATACCTGTAGAATCTCTCAAATTCACCTCCGAGCACAGAATTCAAAGATGTTAGGATGGACCCCCACACTCATACCCAGATGCCATGCAGGTGCTGAGATAGACCCACAAACACGTAATCAGGTTCTACTCTCATACTCAGGGCCTGACTCGCCTCACTCAGCATGCCCTTCAAGCCTGGCAATGCTGAACTGCCTAACAGCCTCACCACAGCCTTTCACCCACACATCCTTCCCATTCCCACAGGAATCCTATTGTCTGACCTAGGCGCTAGTGCTACACCAGCATTTGGTTTGCAGGTTGGGTTTTTGCTGCAGTGTCCTACAAGGGGCTGTGTAGGATGAAGTAGGAAAATAGAAAACATAGCCCTACCCTCAAGCAGGCTCTAATCAGACAGGAGCAGCTAACAAGAACAATACCTAGCTGTGGAAAATACTCTTCTCTCTACTCTTCCAGGCCAGAAGTGGAACCAGGGGTTGAAGGGGGAGGGGCAGGGGAAGGGGGAAAAAATAAGAACCAAGAGAGATTATGTAAAGGTGCAAATTTCCAATGATGAATGTCATTATATTGTAGACCTAAAATGTACCAATTTATAAAAACGTGGAACCAGCTCTTTCCTTCCCTCCTCACTGCAAATCTGAGCCCAGGCTGTGATGTTTCACATGATTTTACATGTTGTCACATGTTGGGACAACAGAAAGGATTTGCACCCACAAGGCAGCAATCCCTGCACAGTACTACATATGGCTGCTCTCTGAAACCCAAGAACTTTTCAGCAGCAAACATTCTCTTCCTAGGACCAGGGATTTAGCTCAGTGGTTCCACCACCTGTCCTGCAAGTGCAAGGACCCGAGTTTGATCCCTGGTACCAAAAAGAAAAAATTCTCTTCCTTACCACTTTAACACATTCACAATGGGGCCGTAATTCATATGTCTTGCTGCTCTGAGGTGACAACAGTCATGACAGGCATGTACCACAGCAGTTCAAGCCAGCAGGAATGTATTAATGTATTCCCTTTTCTGGCTCTTTTTCCCTAGTCTCCAGACGTACTGAACTTATCTTGTTCTTAACAAAACAAATGAACAAAATGTTACCTGTGAAAGAGAAGTGGTGCTAGCCTTTAGTAATCAAGAGTCCCCTTTATTTTCTACTTCTGTGTGGTGGACTAATGAGAGCTGCACAGCCTCTACATTACTTCCATGCAGAAAGGGGACCTAATCCCCCCTCCACTCCTTGAATCTAGGCTGACCTTACTGATTTGCTTGACCAGTTGACTATGGTGGAAGTGACATGCTCAGACTTTTGAGGCTAGGTCATGGAAGGCCTGTGTTTTCTTTTTAAGTGTCAGAATACTTGGTCTGGGGAATGCCAGCTACAGTAAAAGCAGTCCAGCTACTCTGAGACTGCCATAGGAAGGAAGTCAGCTTCCAGCTTTTCCAGCCCCCAGCCATGCAGGTCATCCCAACTGAAGTCCCATACAATTGTGAAGCAGAAAGAGGGGTAATCCCTGCTGAAAACACCCCAAGTTGCAGACACATGAGCAAAATAAGTGAATGTACTTGTTTAAGCCACTTTTTTAGGATGGTTGGTTACACAATAGATTACTAGAATATCTATAACCTGCTCCTATCAGGACAAAAAGAAGTAGTGTACGTTATTTTGAATTGATCAAGATGAACAGCATAATCATATATAAGTATCTAATATATATAGCTAGTCATCTACATATCATACACAGTGGGTTCTGTTAATATTATCCAGTCACACATCATAGAAGGTCCACCATAACTCTGGAAGAACATCTGTTTTATTCCACATATCTTATCACCAAGGTTTTGTGACTGTTCTACCTGAAATCCCATGCCACCTTTTTCTTTTTTTTTTTTTTCTTTCTAAGTTCTTTTATTGGTACATTTTAGGTATACAATTCATTTACATTTATCATTGGGTGTTTGTACCTGTACATGATGTATCTTGGTTCTTATTGTTTCCCCATTACCTGTGCACCCTTCACCCCGCCCTCCCTTCCCTATTTACACACACATCATTTACATTTTTTTTCTTTTCTCATAGATTTTCCCTTTCCCTCCTTTCCTTTCCCAATCCCCTCCCTTCACCCCTTCGTCTTTGGACCTTTTTTCCTATTTCAAATTGTCAATTATTCATTTTAATCATTTTAACTCTTGTTTACACTATCAGTTTCTCACACTAGTGAAACTATTCGGTATTTACACATCTGTGTCCTGTTTATTTCACTTAAGAGTATGGTCTCTGTATGCATCCATTTAGCTATAAATGACTCTAGTTTTTCATTCTTTATAGCTGAGTAGTACTCCATTTTCTAAAAAAACCACATCTTCTTTATCAAGTTTCCACTTGATGGGCACTTGGGCTGCTTCCAAGCTTTAGCTATTACAAACTGTGCCACTATGAACATGGGTGCACATATATCGCTGTGGTATGATTCTTTTCATTCTTTGGGAAGATGCCCAGCAGGGGAATAGCTGGGTCAAAAGGGACCTCTAGTCCTAGTTCTTTTAGGTATCTCCATACTAATTTCCACAGTGGTCGCACCAGTCTACACTCCCACCAGCAATGGAGAAGGGTTCCTCTTTCCCCACACCCCAGCCAGCATTTGTTATTGATTAATTTCTTGATAGCAGCCATTCTTTCTGGGGTGAGGTGGAATCTCAGGGTTGTTTTCATCTGCATCTCTCAAATGACCAGTGATGTTGAACATTTTTTCATATATTTGTTTGCTGCTTTTACTTCTTTGTCTGAGAAATGTCTGTTCATTTCAGATGCCCATTTTTGAATTGGGTCTTTGAATTTGGGGGGGTCTGATTTTTTTCAGTTCTTTGTATATTCTAGATAATAGTCCTTTGTCTGAGGTACAGCTGCTAAAAATTTTTTCCCACATTGTAGGTTGTCTGTTAGCTCTGTTGGTGGTTTCTTTTGCAGTGCAGAAGCTTTTTAATAAGATGAGGTCCCAGTTGTTGATTCTTTCTGTTCTCATGCTACTGAGGTTTTGTTCATGAAGTCTTTTCCTATGCCAATGTCTTCAAGAGTTCTAACTAACTTATCTTCCAGCAGGCTTAGTGTTTCTGTTTTAATATTTAGATCTTTAATCCATTTCGATCTTAGTTTAGTGCATGGTGATAGATATGGGTCTACTTTTAATCTTTGACAGGCTGAAATCCAGTTTTTCCAACACCATTTATTAAATAGGCTATCTTTCCTCCAATGATGGTAGTTGGCTCCTTTGTCAAAGATGAGGTGGCTGAGTATGTTTGGAGTTCCATGCCACCTTTTCCTCCACTAGTGCTTATCACAGTGGCCATTTCCAGGTCCCAGAAACTTGAATGCCAATGCCAAAAAATCAAAACAAAATAAACAAAACACCCCAGCTTTTGCTCTGGAATAATTCTAAGTCCAGTCTCTAAATAACAAAGTCCTCACCAGTGACCTATTAAAGGGGGTTTGCATCCACTTAGATGGTTTGCAGGTGCCTCCGACTGGTGGTAGTGTCTCACTCAAGAGAAGTAACACTCTGTATGGCCCTTTTCCTCTCTGATTGCACATCATCACTTTCTGTATCTTTGCTGAATTGTCTCCAGGTCATGGACATGGATGGATTTTTAAATGTTTGGCTTTAACTCATGAGATATCTTAGGTCATTGCAATGGCTTCAATATGGTCCATCCCACCAAAATTCATGTTGATGCTTGACTACTAGAGTGGCAATTTTGGCAGGTGGGACCCAGTAGATGTTTGGGTCTTAGGTATTGAGCCCACATGCATGGATTAATTCCTTTGCCACCTAAGTTCTCATTCTCCTAGGACGAGACTGGTTACCAGAAGAGTAGGTTGGCATATGAGTTCAGCTTCCTTGACTTCTTTTTCTTTTCTTCTGTACACACCTACTTGCTCTTCTAATTTCTACCATGCGTTGAGGCAGCAGGAAGTGCTTGCTGGTATCATGCTCTTGGACTTTCTAGTCTTCAGAACCATAAGCCAAAATAAATCTTTCTTTATCAATTTCCCCATCTCAGGTATTTTGTTATAGCAGCAGAAAATGGACTAAGGTAGTACCCTAGTTTCCCTAAAAATAGAGCCTGACACATAATTTGAAGGCATAATTTGTTGGGAGAGTGCTTTCAGAAGAAACACAGAAAAGGAAGAAAGATACAGCAGGAAAGGGAACTGAACAAATATGTGGCCTTATCTGGAGTTAAGCTTCAGCCTCATTCCATGGAAAGCCCTAAAACACGAATTGTACAAAAGCTGAATCTACCTTGATGTAAAGGAGCAGCATTTGGTACACATTTCATTTACTGGCCAACAATCACATCAGCAAGAAGGATCCAGTAAAGAAAATTTAGGAGGAATATCAATAGCATACTGTATAGCAAGGATTGAATGCTGTCCTGGTAAGATCTGATCAAAATATGACCTTCCCCAAGCATCACCAGACTCCATCTATACTATTTAAAGCATCAACATTTTTAATAAGCCAAATATCTCCTTATACTTTAGTCTACATGAGAAAAACCAATTTCCTGATTACAGATGTGAGATCTCACCTAATGGGTAAGGTACTGTGTTACCTGTGAAAGAGGTTGATCCTGAAAGTTTGGAGGGTTCTAGGTAGAAATAAAGCCCCATTGGAAGTTCCATCAGGCATCCCATGCAAGGGATGGGTCAATTTACAAACATGAGATCCCTACTAATCCTTGGAAGGCTCTTAACCTTCAGGAATGCCTGATCCATGAGCACAGTGTTAGTCCCTTGAGCTGTTGGCAGAGCTCCCAGTGGCCTGCCAAGATAAGACCCACAAGTACAGAAGTAGCCTTTATATCAGCTCAAAGGATATGACCTACCATTGAGGTCATCAATTTAAAGTCAGAGGACTTGAAATTTCTATTGGATGAGCTGAATCTAACCCCCACACCCAAATTTCTACAACAGAGAACAAAAAGTTTCTCCTGTAAATATATAATGAAAATAATGCTATTGTTAAAAGAGAAATGACCTTGCTAAAATATGTCCATGAAGAAGGACTTGAAATTAGAAATACCCAAATTAAAATCATCCTTTATAACAAAAGTCCCTTAGAATTTCTCATAAGTAGATAACCTATAGGTGTTTGTTGGTTGGTTTGTTTGTTTTTCCAGCACTGATGATTGAACTGAGGACCTCTTCACTGAGCTATAACCCCAAGTCCTTTCTTATTTTTTATTTTGAGACAGGGCCTCACTAAGCTGCAGAGGCTGGGCTTGAATTTGCAATCTTCCTGCCTTAGTCTCCCAAAGTGCTGGGGTCACAGGCATACCTGGCTTTTTTTTTTAATGCTTTGCTAAAGTGTAACACAGATACAGGAAGGTTAAGAAATCATAAATATATAGCCCAGTGGACATTCACAAAGCCAACATATCCATCCAGATTAAGAAACAGGACATCATCAAGATGTCACTGTCTCCATAAGGGAACCATTCTCCTGACTTCTTACACTATAGATTTGTTTTATCTGTTTCTAAATTTTATATAAATGAAATCCTACAGTATGAATTCTTTTGTGTCTGACTTCTTCCTCTCAGCATTGTATTTGCGAGATTCATCTATACTGTTGTATATAGCAAGTCATTTCTTTGGCTATAATCTATCATGTAAATATACATATATACCATGACATGGCAAATTGTTTATCTATCCTACTGCTGGTGGACATTTGGGCAGTTTTCAATTTGAGGCTACTGTGAATGATGATGCTATGAACAGTCTGGAAATCTAACATGTACATGTCTCTGGGTGACCATATGCACACATTTCTATTGGGTATATGTCAGAGATGTGCTGATAACTGTTAATCAACCAGCCCTCCACATAAGAAAAGCCCTCATGTGGAGCATTACTTGATTGCTAAGGGTAAATATTCCCACCATGATCTATTTCAAGCTACCAACATGTCACTGAATGCAGAATTGGGAGGAGAGACATGGACTCTGCTCTCCCAAGCTAGTGGGAACCAGTTCCAGCACTGTGTGCCTGAGAGGCCTACTGAGAAACAGATGCCAAAATAAAATTAGACATGCAAGAGATTTATTGGGGGAAATGTCTGTGATGCCAGAAAAGGCAAGGAGGGGATTCAGACTGGAATAAAAATCTAACAGCTATAAAGGAAAGGGAAGGAAAGATTGGCTAAAAAGTGTCAGACCTCAGGGTACCCCCATGATAGGTTCTCGGCCACCAATGGGGAGTCCTGGAGCCAGTGTTACCAGCTGCAGTGGGCTACATCTCTCAGGAATCAGCTTCCATCAGTACAAATGCACTGGCAGAGCCAGAGGGGCAGCAGCTGGGGCTACCAGTCAGTTATGCTCCCTGCAGCAGAAGATTTGAGCAATACATTTCACAGTTGCCACACCTAGCATCTGCACCATCTCCAGCAGATGAGTGGTGGCTTCTCAGTCAGTGTCCCCTTAACACATCTTACTTTTCACAATTATATACAGAATCCTGGCTTGGCTGACTTGTTTGGAAGCTGATGGGCTCTTTGGATGGAATAAGTCTCAAGTTTCTCAAGTAGTTTAGTAGAAAAGAACTCAAGAGGAACACACTGGATTTCCTCCTAATAAGCACAGGTAAGTGTCCTAATTATTAAGTAAACAAATGGGAGTTAACCATGCTACAGACATGCCTTGCTTAATCACAGGATACATTCTCAGAAACATGTTTTTAGGCAATTTCATCATTGTGCAAACACTGCAGTCTACTTACACAAATGCAGATGGCTGTGACATCACTGGGCAAAATT
Organism: Heterocephalus glaber; assembly: GCF_000247695.1. The sequence continues at coordinate 4,551,129 of NW_004624741.1, read as the reverse complement.
ATCTTATGAGACCACCATCATATATGCATGTGGTCTGTAACATGGCACATGACTTTATATCTTCGACGATGGTTTCTCTTACTGATTACATGAGAAAGAATAGAAAAATTAAGCAAGTTGGTCAGAAATGAAAGTTGAAAAAAGACTTTTTAAATTTCCAATACTAAGTCCTTACACATGCTAGATAAATTACTCTACCACTTAGCTACATCCCCAGACCTTCTTATTTTATTTTAACACAGTGTCTCTCACTACGTTTCCCAGACTGGTCTTCAACTTGCAATCCTCCTGCCTGAGCCTCCCAAAAACGCCTCATAATCCAAATTACAGTTAACTTTTGAAGTAAAAGCATTGTAGCACTTTTTTTTTTGGTACTGGGGATTGAACCCAAGGCCTTCACACTGAGATACATCCCCAGCCCTTTATTTATTTATTTGTTTGTTTATTTATTCATTTATTTTGAGATCGGTTCTCACTAAGTGGGTAATTTAGTTGCCCAGGGTGGGCTTGAATTTGTGATGTGCAGAGATTACAGGTATATGCCATCACACCCTGTGAATTATGGTACATTTTTTAAAAAACTGTTCACAAATTATTTGACATGTGCTTTAAAGTTAGAATTTAGCTGGCTGTGGTGGCATGCACCTATAATCCCAGCACTCAGGAAGCTGAGGCAAAAAGATTGCCATGACTTCAAGGACATTCTGGACTACATAGTGAGTTTAGGACCAGCCTGGACTACACATTGAGACCCTATCTCAAAACACAAAACAAAACGGGGGCCGGGGATTTAGCTCAGTGGTTCCGGAGCCTGCCTTGAAAGCGCAAGGTCCCAAGTTTGATCCCTGGTACCAAAAAAACAAAAAATTTGGAGTTTAATTTCCCTCCCCTGTAACATAAGGTTTAGTGGCTCTGCTAACAATAGAATGTGGTAGAATTATGCTCTGTAACCTCTGAGGTAAGATCATACAAAGGATAACTTCTACCTCTCTCTTTCTCTTCTCTACCCTCCTCACCTTTGTAGGAAGCCAGCCACTATTCATTAGGACACTAAAACAGCCTGTGGTGGGACCCAGATGGGAAGGAGCCGAGGCCTCCCACCAAGAAAGTCAGAACCAACTTGCCAAAGGTATGGAAGCCAACTTGGAAGTAGATAAGCCTTTAGACGAATACATCCCAGTCAACATCTTGACTGCAACCTCATGAGAGACCTTGAGCACAGACCACCTAGACAAACTGCCCATGAATTCCTGGCCCACAGAAACAGTGAGGACAATAAACTATTGTAGCCACTAGATTTTAATCTGTCTTACAGCAAAAGATGACTGATATAGGTAATAATAGCTTGGAAATCCCTCTACACACCCCAGTGCCCTAGCAAGAGATATTACCTAGAGACAACATGACAGCCATATGAGAGCTGTCTATTTCCTCATTTCCTGCTTTGGCTCTCAGAAAAGCCATCATCTCTCCAGGATGACTCTCAACAAAGCCCATTGTCCTGGTGTCACCACAAGCACTATTTCTAGTATTAACCCAATGCCCTGACACAGACTGGCACTGGAGTTGGGATGAAGGCTTGCTTATACATAGGTCCACATCTCATATTGCTGCCAAAGTCACTGCCACAACTCCTAGTATCTGAGAAGTCACTGATGCAATTTCTATCATGGCAAAGTGGTTCTCACCTTCATTTGCTCAGTTACTATGGTACTAGCCCCAAGATGGGGGAGGGCTGCAGGTAACCCTGTGTGCAGAACTAGCTGACTCAAAGCCTGGGCCCTGGCTAGAGGTATGACTCAGATTTCCAATGTTTACCAGTCTAAACAAGCTAAAGCCAGATCAGCATATCAAAAAGGGCTTAAGGAACAGGGAGAGTTTAGCTATGAAGCCCTGTAAGCCAGTGCCAAGGATATTGATTATGGTCAAGGTTCAAAGAGGACAGAAAGAAAGCAGCCCTGCAGGAGATCCAAAAGCCAAAGTCCTGGGTTTGGGCAGCTTTGAAATCTGTGGCCAGGTCTGGGCTCTCAGCCATCAGGCCCTGTCTTTCATACGCATTTTAAAGGAAGCTGTAGTTTTTTCTCATGTAGAAAGTTCCCACAGAGCTGCCAGGGCTCAGATTAGGTCTGATTTCCATGGAAGCTTGAATAATTTTATATTAGTTTAGAGTTCCCCATAAGAAGGCTCTGAGGCAGGAATTAATGTGGAACATAATCCCAGGAAGCAGGTAAGGGAGAGAGGAAGTGCAACAGGGGAATGGAAGGTAGTTAGTACAGGGTACAATACCAAGCCAGTTAGTGTTGTGAGCGTTCAGAACTTAATTCCATGAGGAACAATCTGGACATGGTGTGGGACAAGGGCTGAAATATTTGCAGTACAGTCATCCCTCAGTATCGGTAAGGGATTGGTTCTAGGGCCCCCCTTAGATACTGAAATCCGAAGATGTTCAAGTCCCTTATATAAAATAGGATATAATATGCCTTCCACTAGCCTGGCTACCTCTTCACCTCTTGCTTCGCACCACTGACTTCACCTTGGCTCCAAATGGGCCCAAACTATGTACTCTTATACTGGTGATTGCTCCTGCACCTGTGCTGGCTCCACCAATGCAGAGTGCAAAGGAGGGCTGGGGTATAGCTGAGTGGCAGAGCCCTTGCCTAGCATGCTCAAGGCTCTGGGTTTGATCTCCAGCACTGCACAGTGGGCAAGAGAGGAGGAGACATGCAAATGCACAAATAATACAGAGACATGTACAAACATAGATCTTTTCATACAACCCTGACCTATTTGCTATGTTCCTTTTCCTATGAAATATGTGAATGAGTAAGACTTCCACTTGAAAAATAAAAATAAAATAAATTACCATGTAACCCACACACATCTTCCCATATATTTTAAGTCATTTCTAGATTATTTATAATACCTAATACAATGTAAATGCTGTGCAAATAGTTGTACTGTACTATACTGTTTAGGACCACAGTCTCCAGCCTTTTTGGCATCAGGGACCAGTTTTGTGGAAGACAATATTTCCATAGACGGGGAAAAAAGGGAGGTGGTTTAGGGATTATTCAAAGGAGCATGAAAACTAGATCCCTCAGTTCATAGTAGGGGTCTTGCTCCTATGAGAATCTAATGCCACAGCTGATGTAAAGTGAGCACTGGGGAGTACTGGAAATACAGATGAAGCTCCAATCTGCTCTCCTGCCTTCACATCCACTGTGCTGCTTCATTCCTGACATGCCACGGACCATTCATGGTTCAGGATGGTTCCTGGTTTAGGAAATAATAAGAAAAACTAACTAATCTGTACATGTTTTGTACAGACACCATTTTTTTCCCAAATATTTTTGATTTGCAGTTGGTTGAGTCCACAGTTTCAGACTTGTAGAAGCAGCACCTGTGGATAGGGCGAATGTATTTATATATTAACTCCAGTCAGCTATTATGAAGGCTACTAGGAAAGAGGTTGTTAATTACTGTGAGAGCCAATATGGAGATTTAGATCCTGATTGATCATTGATCAATCTTTTTCTTTCCAACACTGGGGATTGAACCCAGGACCTCACACTGAGCTACATCATCAGCCCTTTTTTAACTTTTAATTTTGAGACAGTCTTGCTAAATTGGGTTTCAACTTGTAATCCTTCTTTCTCATCCTCCTAGTGTAGGTTTACAGATGTCCGCCACCACATCCAGCTTTCCTTTTCTATTTATTTTTAAGAGACTGGGTCTGGCTATATTGCCCAGGCTGGCCCTGAACTCTGGATTCAAGTTGTCCTACTGCCATACCCTCTTTAGTAACAGAAAGTATAAGCACGTGCCACTGAGCCTAGCTTCTGGTTGATCAATCTTGTATTTAAGTGTTGGCAAATTGGATCTTCCTTCTGTGAACAGCATACAGGTATTCTTGGCCCATTTTTCTATTGGGTAGCTTATTTTCTTACTGATTTATAGGAGTAACATATATTCAGATACTCATCTTTTCTTTACTGTATTTGTGACCAATATAATTTTTCAGACTAAGGCTCACCCTTTCTCCTTTCTTATGATATCATGCCATAAACAGTCCTTTTAAAAATATAAAAGAGGGCCGGGGATTTAGCTCAGTGGTTTCGCCACCTGCTGCGCAAGCGCAAAGACCCAAGTTCGATCCCCCATACCAAAAAAAAAACCAGATGAATTGCCAGGCATGGTAGGGCATACCTGTAATCCCAGCGCTCAAGAGACTGAGGCAGGAGGATCACTGCAAGTTCAAGCCCAGCTTGGGCTACAAAGTGAATTCAATGCCATCCTGAACTACATAGTGAGACCCTGTCTCAACCCCTACCCCAAAAAAAGCCAACAACAACAAAAAGATTAATTTATCAATTTTCTTTATAGCCTTTGCTTTTTGTTTCTTGTTTAAGAATTCCTGTCCTCCTGGGCATGGTGGCACATGCCTATAATCCCAGCATTCAGGAGGCTGAGCCAGGGGGACTGCCGTGAGTTTGAGGCCAGCCTAGGCTGCATAGTGAGTCAGGGCCAGCCTGAACTACAAAGTGAGACCCTGTCTCAAAAAACAAAAACAAAAACAAAATTCCTTTCCTATCTTGAGGTAACAAAGATGATAATTTACTAGGGATTTTAAACTTTAACCCACCCAGAATGATGTAAGATAAGAATTCAATCTTTAATTTTTGTCATAAAAAAATCTCAAGCATACACAAAGGTGGAGAGAAGAGTACAATGAACTCAAAAGAAATACAGAGATAATCGCATGCTTCTCTCAGCTCAGGAATAGATATGCCAACAGAACAATGAATTATTCCTGTTTTATGGTAATCCAGGATAGCTCAAAATACAGTGGAACCAATCCCTTCTGCCACTTCATACTCTCCCTTTTCATTGGGACATGTAAAGTTATGTTCTCGACCAGATCCAAACATCCGGCCCAACACTGTATTTGGCTGTGCAGTAAAAATAGATGGGTCTACAACAAATCTAGTGTTATCCACTATTAATGTCACTCGTTCTGATGTTCTTACATTTTGAGCTCCTTCTTTTGCATTTTCATATACAAATACCATCTCCCCAGTTGTCTTACAGCTACCATCTGAACTTGACTGACTACTGTCTCTGCTGCTCTTCCCAGCACTGCTAACTGAACCATTTGGAGATGCTTTTTGAGGATGAGGACTGCTTGAGCGAGAGGAACTATGATCTTTTTCTCTTTCAATATGGTGCTGCCGTGTTGGAGAGGTAACATTTCTAATACAAGGAGTGAGTTGAGACTGTTCTTTCATGAGATGAATCTCGTGATCTGTCACTTGATCTTCATCTGTCTTGTGATCTCTCCTGTCCCCCATTAGCACCTTGTAGACTCATTTTGGTGTGGTCTACTCCTCCTTTAGCAACATGTGAGGAAATACTTCGTTACCTGTGCTTCCCCTTCAAGGCAAAGGCTGAGGCCAACGCCGCCTCCGCTTTCTCCTCAACCAGATCCCACCAGAGGTGGGTGTAGAGGCGGCCCATATGACAAATTTTTATTGTGCTAGTGCAGTTCTAGGACATGATTATCTTCAGCTGCTATAAAACCATTAGTTGAAAGATTGGAGGAAAAGTTTATAATAGACAAATCAAAATGACTACCACTGAACTTACTGATAGATCTTATCACAAGAAGAGATAGATGCAAACAGATATTATGTCTTCTGATTTGATACAATAAGAAGCATATAATAACACCCATTAAGTACTTTTGCTAAAAAAAAAATCAAAACTAGATCTGGAGAGAGGCTTCTGGATTTAACTATCAGGTTAGGAAATAAAGGGAACAAAGGAACATGGTAACACTGTAGCAAGAAAGATCAAAATCTGGAATGTGGCAAGCTCAGAACAAACAGTATGATTTATTTACCAAATAACTGTAAGGAGAAAGCAGGGGAAAGACATAGAAACTATACATTAGAGACCTAAATGATCAATCAAATTCAAAGTGTGTGCCTTGTTTGGAACCAACTGTGTTACTTTTCTCTCGTTGCTGAGACAAAATATTCAACATTGAAAGTTAAAGGGGGAAAGGTTTATTTGGCTTACAGTTTGTAGCTTCATAATCAGCTCACTCCAGGCAGAGTGGCATAAGTTCATGGTGATGAAAGGTAGCAAAAGCAATAAGAGACCTTTAACAGGGGCCTTTCTGCCCCTTTTATCTTATTCAGAGTACTTAGGGCAGGTAGCACTCGTGCCCTTAATCAGTTAGGGCTTCAGATGAGTCCAGTCCAGGCTAACAGTGTGACTACAGCTTCCTGAGAAGGGCTAGAACCACCTGGCTCGGCTACTCCTGAAAATGCTGTGTCATAGAAACTGTGTGAGATAATAAGTGTCTATTACTGCTTCAATTTGCTAAAATAAGTTAATTGTTGAAGCTGGGTGTTGAGTTCATTGTATTTCTTTTGAATATAGTAGTGCTATTAAATGTAGAGATCTCAGTGCCCTGATGCATGAGTTATCAAATGATGGTGCTTGTAGACAATTTGAATTTTATCTGGAAGAAATGATCCTCCCTCTCATGGTAGCTAGTGCCCAGAGTGGAGAATGAGAATGTGATATAGTGGTGCTTGCAGATGATGATGTGGTTGACTGGGATGAAGAGTATCCACCACAGATGGGAGAAGAATATGCACAAATTATTTATAGCACAAAATTATATAGATTTTTCAAGTATATTGAAAACAGAGATGTGGCCAAATCAGTCTTGAAGGAGAGGGGTCTTAAGAAGATTAGATTGGGAATAGAAGGTTATCCTACGTACAAAGAAAAAGTAAAGAAAAGGCCTGGGGGCTGCCCAGAAGTCATTTGCAACTATGTCCAAAGACCCTTTATTCGAATGTCCTGGGAAAAGGAAGAAGGAAAGAGTCAGCATGTAGACTTCCAGTGTGTAAAAAGTAAATCTATCACCAACCTGGCAGCAGCTGCTGCAGACATTCCCCAGGACCAGCTGGTAGTCATACACCCAACTCCACAGGTGGATGAGGTGGATATCCTCCCCATCCACCCCCGTTCTGGCAACAGTGACCTCGATCCTGAAGCACAGAATCCAATGCTGTGACACTGTCCCTGAAACCATAGCATGCTACTCTTCACAGTCTCCTCATTCACACTGCAAGGCCACTCTTCTTCATTGTGAGATGCACATGTTTAGGATATTGCAGTGTAGGGTTTTTAAAGACCAAACGTAGCTGAATGGTTTTTTAAATGAGTACAATTCTAGCATCCTGAGGTTCCACCTATAAAAATGTATTTGTTTACCAGTAGATTTGTGAAATTGGTTCTTTGTATGGGGGACAGTCCTTTTTCACACATAGAGGTCTTTTCAGAAGTGGAAATTGGCAGCTGGGATGCTTTCAAGCAAGACTGGTATTCATCACACCCCAGATAAATGCAGAATATTACATAGTTGCACTTTATATATGGTGGGCAAATGGAACTGTTCAAGCCATTTCATAGTTGTGATGTATAATATAACTTAAGTGCTTCTATCTAAGTATTTCTTCAGTAAAACATGTATAGTTTGCTGCCCATGATGGACAAAATAGTATTTATCTTGGGCTTATTTGAATGATTAGGATGAGATTCAGTGCACATATCTTATTGGTTCACTTATCTCTAGTGCTGTTTTACCCTTTGAGAGTGAGTCACATGCAGGGAGTGTGAACATCAGAGGTGGTTTATTATCCAGTCTGCCTTACCCTTAATCTGTTCACAGATATTTATTTACTAATGTTTTTCTTAAACATTATGAGGTAGGCGAATGAATTGTTTGCTCTTCGTTTAATAAATGATTGTAACTCAAGTTTTTCATCAAAATAAAATTCCATTGTTTTAATGTTTCAGACCAACTTTATAACCACCTTGGCCAGATTTTTAGTCTCAGTTATATTTTCTGTCTTATTGGTGTAAGTACAGCTAGAAATCAAATAGCTTTTCAAATGAACTCTTAATTTGTTATATGTGTGACAAAGCACTTAAGTTTCTTACTAATTATAAAATATACTATAAATCTAAAGTAATATTAGAGCTGAAAAGAGAGTGTGTCTTAGTCCACCCTATATCCAATGTGAAATGACTTTACCCTAAGTTTAAGAGCCAGTTTCAGATACTAGTTCAATGTTTTTTGCATTATATTGTGCCGCTCTGTTTAGTAATTCATGCAAATGGTGTATTAAATATTCTGTGGGCTAATTTAAGAAAGAATCAGAAATATTTAGGTGTTTTGGGTCGGTGGTCGCTTAATGCTTGAAGCCATACAATTGAAAATAGTGGTAAGAAGAGTAGCAGTGGAGAGAAGTCATAATTGTGGACATAATTGTGCATTTGTAAATTCAAAGGATTTGATGTGTGTGTGTAAGAAATAATAACTTTGTTCTTCCATAAATTGAAATGTCAACATGGGGCTGGGGATTTAGCTCAGTGGCTCTGCCCGCCTGCTCTGCAAGTGCCAGGATCCGAGTTCGATCCCCAGTACCAAAAAAAAAAAAAAAGAAATGTCAACAATTTGGAAATTAACTATTTTTCACAATGCATCTAGCACAGAGAAAGTGATATAAATCTCAGAACTGTTATGAAAATCAGAAGACACTGCAAGTGTTAGTAGCTGTTGGAATACCCACGGTTGGAATTGATGATACAGCCCTACAGTATGTAGAATTTTTTCTAATTATTTGAAATGAGAACAGTATTTAAGGAACAAGGGAAACATTAAAAATATTTAACTGTCTAATACATTTTTAAAAATTGTCATATGTCCATGTGGCTATTTAAATTTTAGTTAAAGCAGATCACTGGTCATATTGATGCATACCTATAATTCCAGCACTCTAGGAGGCTGAGGCAGGAGGACTCAACTTCCTAGACCAGCCTGGGCAACTTAGTGACTTAATGAGACCCTGTCTAGAAATAAAAAATAAAATAAAATAAGGATTAGGAATGTAGCTCATTGGGAAGAACCTGGACTTAATCTCTAGAACTACAAAACAAACAAACAAATAAAAAAATTAAATACAATTTTAAATTCAGTTCCTCAGTCACACTAACCATATTTCAAATGCTCAATATGTACAGTGACTACAGTATAGAACAATGCAAATATACTCTTCCTACGATCACAGAAAAGGCTATTAGATGTGGCCTAGAACTATTATTTTATTTTAAGTCTAGTATTTGTGATTTCTGAAATTTCATTCTAATTCTACCACCCTTTATACATTTATCAGCTGGAATTTTTCTATAAAGGATAACATTTCCCCATCAACTGTTCAGTTACTCTGGGATATGGTTCATACAGAAAAATCATGATAAGTGCTTACTTGCTTTTATTTATCAGCATTCAGAATAATGAGGTAATTCCTTGGCATTCTTCAAAATTGATCAAAAAATTCTGTTTTTTCATTGCTTTATATATCTTTATGAATCCATGAATATACATGATGTCTTCCAGTCCAGTGAAGTTACTGTTCTTTTTGATGCTTAAACTGACACATGCCTCCTACAGTAATATTGGATAGTTGTTTTTAATTTCCTATATAAGATGCTTCTGGTTCATTCTGTATATTTTCTGCCACAGACATGAAATCTGACATTTCTTCAAGTAGCTATGATTCCTTTTCAGAGAAAAATAATATTTAGAGACCACAGTCTGGGTTCTAGAGAGGCTCTCATTTCTATCGCTTTGATCATTGATTTGGACTCTTAGATTTTTTTATTTTAATATACAGAGCTAGATAATCTTTAAAATAAAATGCATCTTAAATATATACCAATGTTCCAAATCCAAATTTAGGAGTAAAAGTTTTATTTTTTGATTATATATTTGTATCTCTTTTTCTGGTGGACTGAAAATCATGGCTTCTAACCTCATGAAAACAGGTACACATATTCTCTCTCCTATAATATTCATAATAACTTATGATTGTTAAATATCTTGAATGTCACCCCTTTACCTTATAACCTTCAAATTCTGTGAATTGGTGTTTTTCCCTTGAAAATGAATCTTGTTATGTCTCTGGGGATGACCTTGAACTCCTGAACTCAAACAATCCTCCCTCTCAGCCTCCTGAGCTGTGCCAGTGTTCCCGACTTCTGCATGCATTTCTTCATGTTGAGGAATTGTTATTCTACATATAATTTAGTGAACCTGTCAGTGAAGGAAGGTGGAAATGAATCCCAGGCCATGAGAGAGCTAACATCTCTTGGGTGACTCTTAATAGGACAGAACCAGTAAATAATCTTTCCTTTTCACCTCTCAGTAGACCATTCCAAGACATGGTGAGTATGTGTAACATTTAGAGAAGACTTTTGTCTAACCAAGTAACTAGCTGTTTTCTTGTGAAGCTGTAGTCAGCTTCATAGGTCATAATGCATGACCTTGCATTCTCCCTTCCTTCCTCCCTCCTTCCCTTCCTTCCTTCCCCTTGTTCCTAAGTTGTGTTGCCCAAAAATTGTGCCTCTCATTAAGGCTCTACCATGAAGCGTTTGACTCTTACTCTTTTCTCTAGGGAATCCAGAAAAGGCCAGTTTCCCAGGATCTTCTTCTTCAGAGAGGTGAGAAGCAGTGCTGGGAATTTATGCTTTTAATAAGCATTCCAAATGAGTGTTAAAATCAGGCAAATGTGTCTGACATACCTTAAGACATCCTCAGGCCTTAGATCTTACACCAACAGGAAATGAGCTGAAAAAGCTATGCAGAATTCAGAAGAGGAACTCATCCTAGGCACTCTTTAGATATGGCTGGGAGGACAATGGACAAGGGGGATGAGCACAAAGAGCAGCCCAGAGGCAGCAAGAGGGGCTGACCACAGAACACTGAATGCCGCCAAGGCCAAGAGCACTTGAGAGCACTTGATGCCCCTGTCTTGCAGGGAGCTAATGTGTGCTACAAATGGGTGACCACCTTTTGATGTTTTCCCTCTCTCAATGAGCTCTTATTAAGGTTCTTCCAACAATTGGGTTCTTTTCAAAATGCTATTTATGTTGCTGGGTCATGGGGAGCCACATCTGGACTTAAATTACAGGTATGTAGCTAGCTCACAACTGAAGAAACCACCCCCTTACACACACATTCCCTCCTACAGCAGATATGGCATGACTTTAGCTATTTCTGCTTGCAGGAGGGAGGGTGGTGCCCCTAGAAGCATATGCTGAGACAAGAAATCTACTGCAAGCAGTTTATTTGGTAAGCAAAGGAAAATACTGGTAAAAGAGTGGGGAAGTGATGCAAAGAAAGTAAGGAAAGCAATATAGTATGCATTATCAAGTCAATTACTATTGTGTGCAAAAGGAGCTTCTTGCTATGGGAAACTCTCTAAGTCAGTATAGGCACATACCACAGTGTTAGCTCACCACAAGGAGTGAGGGGCCTGAAGTGTTCACATCAGCTCCCATCAGTCACTGGTGGAGAATAACTTCTGGAGAGGAAGAAACATTCACTCCTCTGCAATTGTGACCTGCTGTACAGCTGACAAAGTAGGCAACAGTCAGAGAAAACCCTTAGGCAAAGAAGTGCACAGCCGGGCAGACAGGAGTCAGGCCAGTATGCTTGAAAACGGTAAAGGACAAAAAGATATGGACAGGATCCCCAGTACCAAAAAAAAAAAAAAAAAAAAAGGATATGGACAGGCAGTGACAGTGTTTACTGCAAAATCCTGACGAGTCTTTCTTCAGTTGTGGGCTGTTATCTTAAATGAGAGCTTTTTTTTTTTTTAAATTGTGCTCGCTGGGCAGTCGGAAAAGTAAAATGCATACAATGTCTGATTCTGCTTTCCACAATCAACCTTCTTCTATTCCCTAGGATTCTGGCAGGACTGTCATTTAAATCGTGAGAAAAATGCAAATCAAAACCACAATGAAATTTCACCTCATACCTGTTAGGATGGCTATTATGAAAAAAGACAGGAGGCCGCGCACGTCCGCCTGCGTCCTGCGTCACAAAACCGGAGCGAGCCCCGCCCGCCTGCCGGTGGTTCCCCGCGGCGGCGGCGACCGGGTGCCCGCGGCGGAAGTGGCAGGCTGGCTTTAAGAACGTAGGGTGGCGCGGCCCGGAACCGCAGCCCTGGCCGCCACGGGCGTGACACGAGGAGCCCTGAAGGAGCCGCATACGCCGAGCCGCGGGCGGAGGGCAAGTTCTCCTCACCACGCCGCCACCAGCATGAGACGCTTCCACATCCCGCCGGGGCTCATGGAGCTGCTTCAGGGGTACACTGTGGAGGTGCTGCGGAGGCAGCCGCCTGACCTCGTGGAGTTAGCCGCCTGACCTCGTGGAGTTAGCCGCCTGACCTCGTGGAGTTCGCAGTGGACTACTTCACCTGTCTGTGCGAGGCTCGCGCCCCGGCCGCCGCCGCCCTGTCAGGCGACTCCGAGCCCGATGCGGCCTCTGATGCCGAAGCGAGCAGCGACTCGGAGGTCGACGAGGACCTGGAAGTCCCGCTTCCCAGCAAATTTAACAGACGAGTATCAGTCTGTGCAGAGGCTTATAACCCTGATGAAGGAGGAGAAAATACTGATCCGCGGGTGATTCATCCTAAAACTGATGAACAAAGATGCACACTTCAGGAAGCTTGCAAAGATATTCTTCTTTTCAAAAATCTTGATCAGGAACAGCTTTCTCAAGTCCTCAATGCCATGTTTGAATGGACAGTCAAACTGGATGAGCATGTCATTGACCAAGGAGATGGTGGAGACAACTTTTATGTCATAGAAAGGGGAACCCATGACATTTTAGTAACAAAAGATAATCAAATGCATTCTGTTGATCAGAATGACAACCATGGCAGTTTTGGAAAACTATCTTTGATGTACAGTACCCCGAAGGCTGCTACCATTGTTGCCACCTCTGAAGGCTCCCTGTGGGGATTGGACCGGGTGACTTTTAGAAGAATCAGTGAATAACAATGCAAAAAGGAGGAAGATGTTCGAATCATTTATTGAGTCTGTGCCGCTTCTTAAATCATTAGAGGTGTCAAAACGAATGAAGATTGTGGATGTGATAGGAGAAAAGAACTGTAAGGATGGAGAAAGTATAACCACTCAAGGTGATAAAGGTGACAGCTTTTACATCATCGAGTCTGGTGAAGTGCTCATCATGACTAGGAGCAAGACTAAAAGAAACAAGGATGCTGGGAGCCAGTTTTGGAGAGCTTGCACTGGTCACCAACAAACCTAGAACTGCTTCGGTTTATGCAGTTGGAAATGTCACCTGCTTAGTTATGGATGTTCAAGCATTTGAGAGACTTCTGGGGCCCTGCATGGACATTATGAAGAGGAACATCTCACACTATGAAAAACAGCTAATGAAGATGGTTGGCTCCAGCTTGGATCTGACCAACCCTGGACAATAGATATGCTACATCCCAGAGCCGTCTCAGTGTGACACCAGACCCTTCTGGTCAGCCACAGGACACAGAAAATAGACACGACAGAACCGTTCCTGCTGTTGCCACCACTGCTGTGATTGCTGTGGTTTTGGGCATTTAGAAAATTTGAAAGTCAGCACTAAAGGATGAGCAAAGGTTTGACCCACACCTCCACTTTGTTTCTGAAAGCCCATTATTAAACCACTTGTAATGATTACTCCAACCCAGTTTTCGCATCTTTGGTTTAGAATTGCATGTCACTCCAACAATTTAAGTGCCTGATATAAAGTCCAAAGTGTAAATATCCTCCTTTCCTCTCTTGCTGCTACTATTGTTTTTGGAAGTTACCATAAAGTCTGCAGAAACCTGTTGTATAACTGTGGACACCCTCCTCCCGTCTTTTGTAGCCTTCAGTCTTCATCTGTCCTTTCAGAAAGTCCAAAATGTGTTCACAATTGCTGCCTTTGGTTTTATAGTAGAAAATGGTGCTTGATGTGATGGAGGTCTGTGGTCCACTGGCATTATTCAGCCTGCTAACAGCTTCACACATCCATGGTGATGCTTATGGAAAGGCATGGCAGGTTAGTACTCCAAAGCAGACTGAGTTTAGTAGAACCCATGTTAGCAAAAATAATTGAATTCAGCACCTTTTACCAGTAGTAGAGAGCAAGGAAAGGTTTTCTGGGTTAGAGTATTTTTCTTTTGTTTTGGTGAATGTTTTGTTTAACCTCTGCAGTTTGGATGAATGAATGAATTGTCATCCATTTATAAGGAGCCAGGGGTGGCCATTTAGTTCATTTGGTTAGAGCATGGTGCGAGTAGAAGTAGCCAGAGTCTGGAGGTGCCATTACTTTATCTGAGCTAAATACTTTCCTCAGCAGGTCCGGCTATTTCTTGTTCCCAGGTGCTTCTACTAGCTAATGGCACTATGCTGACAAGAAGTGCTACACAGACAGCCCGTTCTTTCTGTTCGAGTTGTTGCATAGTTTGGTTGTCGAACCATCAGTTTTTGAATTCTTTAGAAGCTTTCCTTTGCTCTTCCCTTCTCTTTTCTTTTAAGAAAGTATTTCTTGCCTGGGTGTGGTGGAGTGCACCTGTAGTCCCAGCACTCAGGAGGCTAAGGCAGGAAGGTTCTGTGAGTTCAAGGCCAGCCTGAACTTCAGAGTGAGACCCTGTCTCAAAAAAAAAAAAATGTATTTCTCTGTTAGAGGGATTCCCCTTGGGATGTATTCATCTATATGGAACTTGTCAGCTGCCTCAGACATTCATTCTAAAGTTCAACTCTGTGTTAGTTTCCAAAAATTGACATCATTGGGACTGGGAATATAGCTCAGTGGTAGTGTACTCACCCAGCAAGTGTGAGGCCCTGGGTACAGTCCTTGGCATCACACACAAAAAACCAAAAGGCATCATTTACAGTTTTATAGAATTACTGTGAAGACCTTTTTAATTAAGATGTTGGGATATTTGGGGTTCTAATTGCTTATCCCCAAAGACAGTAATTTAACTTGTATTTAAAACATTTTTAACCTTTTAATTTTAGTAGGTAAAGTTCTAGTGAATTGTCCTAATTAGCTATATTTCAGAATGACTTTTTTCTTAAGAATGATCTGGAATTAGAATGAAGTAGGGCTCTTTTTCAGACTACCCTGGGTAACCTATGTTGCAACTCTCAGAATCATGAAAGGGTGTATATAACTAATACTCCAAAACACGTAGCTAGCACTGGGAAACCCCATGTGCTGATCCTACATTTTCCTTAGGTTCTTCTTTTCTATGGTGTTGCTTTATTATCAAGTAAATTCAGAAAGCAGGTCTTGTACTTCACCAGATAAGAACCATACCTGTTTCTTGCAAGATAGCAGGTGGGCTTCAAGAGTGACCCAGAAGTCCAGCCTCAGACCTTGTTAGGACTGTGTTTGGATGCTGAGAAGATGCCCCCTGCCATTTCTTCATGCCACCATTGTTTAGGGTTGTCTGAATCCTGTGCCAGTTACGACTAGGTGTGGGCCTTTTCATAAGTCCCACTATGTCTTTCCTTTCACAAAGCCCTCCTTGACACCCTGATGTATTGATGGTTACCATTTTACAGATTAGAATTCATCATGTTCATGTCCTCCTGCTCCAGCTCCAATGGACATAGGCTCATCTGTCCAAGGCCTCACTGCATGTGAGTCCCCTGGGGCAGAGGATTAAGAGGGTGGGCCCCTAGCTTGAAGGAAGGAGACAGTAAAGGGAGCAGCATGAATGAGAAAGAGCAAAGCCATTTTCATAGTGTTCCAGTTCCCTTTGCAGCTTGGAGAATCAGCGGTGACAGACAAAGTTGGACTGAGGCCTAAGGTATCCCCATTGTGCCAAGTGAGCCCGACACTGACAGCTGAGCCTCACAGGGATAAATGCACGTTGGAAAGAGATTTCTTTGTTGTTTCATGTTTTCTTCTAAGGGTTGGAGTTTTATGCCTTCTTTTCTATCTTTGTTGTTGATTTTGGATGGCACAGAATGTTTCTGAGAGGCTTAGGCTTGAGGTCCAACCTGCAGTGTTTTCCTTCCTTTTGGCCCTGTTTTTCTCACTCTCTTTTCTTGGCTGAATTTTCTGAAGGAAAGGTTTGTGTGTTCTTGTCCTCTTGGTCCATAGTCTTCATATAGAATTATATTATATATAATTGCTATATAGTCTCTGAAACCAGAAGAGAGCTTTTCTTTGACCAGCTTAGCGAATGAATTCAGCAGCAAAGTGGGAAGTAGTCCTCCAGCCAGGAGAGATGGTGTTCAGCCCGAGTGCCCAGATTCTGGGCAGGGCACCACGGACACAGCGTGTTGTGTCGTGTCACAGAGTACAATCTTCTGTCACTTAGAAAAAGTGGAAGCATTTCGCACAAAGACAAAGGAAAGGACCCACGAATGTCATCTTTTATCTTTTGTTTTCAATGGACTGATGTTGGAAGTTTTGTTTTTGACATGTATTTGTAAAATCAATCTTGCCAAGATACAAGTTGTTTTGATTTTTCACTATTGTTACCTCTTGTTCCTCCTGTCTTGACTGCTGACGTTCCTCAGTGATTCTAATGTCTATTTTATGGGAAGCAGCCTTTCCATGGGTTTCCTTTTACACACTGGCGAGGCTATCTTTATACTTAAAAAAAAATAGTAAGATAACTGTCACTAACCTCATGGGGGATTTGCAGAAAATCATTTAGCCCACCTTGATTGAAGGGTAGAGCCCTCATTGTTTTATTAAGCTTGTAATAAATGATACCTAATTCAGCATTATTGTGCTACCTCAAGAGTAAAAATGTTTTAAGGTTATTTTGGTCCTGAGTTCTACATACAGCCTTTAAAACGTCTTTCAATTGGAGTTATTTTTTCAGTCATTGGGGTGAATCTTGTTTTAACCTGTTTCACACTTTTTTTTTTTTGGTACCGGGGATCGAACTCGAGTCCTTGTGCTTGCAAGGCAAGCGATGGAACCACTGAGCTAAATCCCCGGCCCCCTCACACTTGTTTTTTAATCTCAGAAGAATGATTGGGAAGCAATCAATTTTTGTTCTGTGGTGTTGAACATATTTATAATTAAAAGTAATTAAGAATTAAATCATTATTTGCCATAAACAAAGTTGGGATTTTTTAAAAGGAAACTCTAGGGCTTGGCTTCACTTTTGGTTAATAAAGGCTGACAAATCATGTCTGGAAAAGAAAAAGACAAGAGGTAACAAATGTTGACCAGGGTGTGGAGAAAAGGGGACCTGCTTATACTGCTCATGGGAATGGAGATTGACAGAGCCATTGTGCAAAAAGTATGAAGATTTCCTAAAGAAATTAAAAACAACTCCAATATGACTCACCAACCCCTCTTCTGGGTTTGTACCCAAAGAAAATGAAATCACCACCTTCTAAAGATACCTACACTCACTGGTGCAACCACCGTGGAAATCAGTGTGGAGACTTCTCAAAAAATTAAAACTAGGGCTAATTCTGCACAGGCGCACTTCCAACATTTGAAAGGAGGGCAAGGTGTCTTCCCCAGAGCCTAGTGTGGTGCTTTGGAAGTGTATCAGCAGGAGCAGCTATGACGCCAGGGCCTGGGGCTGGCTCACTTCCCATCCGTGCCAAGCCCACTTGAGCTGCAGCCACGTCCAGGAACGAGATGATTTTTGAGAGTAGGAGGAGGAAGGGGGGGGGGAGGAAGGAGAAGGAAGAAGAAGAAGAAGCCCTTTATGTTAGATGAGGAAGGGGATGCCCAGACAGAAGAAACCCAGCCCTCAGAAACAAAAGAAGTAGAGCCAGAACCAACTGAAGACAAAGATGTGGAAGCTGATGAAGAGGACAGTAAGAAGATGCTTCTGATGATCTAGATGACTTGAATTTCTTTAATCAAAAGAAAAAGAAGAGGGCCAGGGATTTAGCTCAGTGGTTTCGCTGTCTGCTTCGCAAGTGAAAGGACCTGAGTTCAATCCCCCGTACCAAAAAAAAAAAAAAAAGAAAGAAGAAGAAGAAAAAAAAGATATTTGATATTGTTGAAGCTGAAGAGGATATAAAGGATCTTAAGACTGAAAGTGATATCCAAGAGCCAGCTGAACCAGAGGATGACCTTGATATTATGCTTGGCAATAAAAAGAAGAAAAAGAAGAATGTCAAGTTCCCAGATGAGGATGAAATACTAGAAAAAGAAGCTCTAGAAGATGAAGACACCAAAAAAGATGATGGTATCTCATTCAGTAACCAGACAGGCCCTGCTTGGGCAAACTCAGAGAGAGACTACACATATGAAGAGCTACTGAATCGAGTGTTCAACAACATGAGGGAAAAGAATCCGGATATGATTGCTGGAGAGAAAAGAAAATTTGTCATGAAGCCTCCACAGGTCGTCCGAGTAGGAACCAAGAAAACTTCTTTTGTCACCTTTACAGATATCTGTAAACTGTTACATCATCAGCCCAAACATCTCCTTGCATTTTTATTGGCAGAAATGGGTACAACCGGTTCTATAGATGGTAATAACCAACTTGTAATCAAAGGAAGATTCCAACAGAAACAGATAAAAAATGTCTTAAGAAGTTATATCAAGGAATATGTCACTTGTCACACGTGCCGATCACTGGACACAATTCTGCAGAAGGACACCCGGCTCTATTTCTTACAGTGTGAAACTTGTCATTCTTGATGCTCTGTTGCCAGTATCAAAACTGGCTTCCAGGCTGTCACAGGCAAGCGAGCACAGCCCTGTGCCAAAGCTAACTAATTTGCTAATCACCACTGATTTTGCAAAGCATGTTCTGAGAAATTGGCTGGACAGGTTTACTATCAGAGTGGATATATCATTGTATTAAAAACAAGATAGAAAATCTGCCAAGTTCTTTGGCGACTGGTTGGTTGATCTGAAATCTTTGCCGATGCTCAAGCTGTTGACATACTTATTGCCTACTTTAACAACTGTCAGAGAAACAAGATGGGGTAAGGAGGTGCTTTTTAAAAATCTTTCATAGACTTCTGTAAAATGCAAGATAAATTAAAGTTATTATAATAGTGAAAAAAAAAAACAAAACTAAAACTAGAGGTTCCATTTGACCCAGCTATACCTCTTGGTATCATCCCAAAAGAATTAAAAGCATTGGGGCCAGGGATTTAGCTCAGTGGTTCCAGTGCCTGCCTCAAAAGCGCAAGGTCCCAAGCTCGAGCCCCGGTACCAAAAAAAAAAAAAGCATCATACCACAGCAATATATGCACACTCATGTTTATAGCAGCACAGTGTGTAATAGCTAAATCTTGGAAACAGCCCAAATGCCCATCAACTGACAGTGGATAAAGAGGATGTGGGGTTTTTTTTGTTTTTTGTTTGTTTTTTGTGGTACTGGGGATCAAATTCAGGACCTTGCACTTGCCCAGCATGTGCAGCGCCACTGAGCTACATCCCCGGCCCAAAGATGTGGGTTTTTTATACAATGGAGTATTACTCTGCCATAAAGAAGAATGAGCTTCAGACATTTATAGCTAAATGGATAGACCTTGAGACCATACTCCTAAAAGTGAAATAAATCGGACACACATGTTTAAATACCACATTGTTTCTCTGGTGTGAGAAACCAAAAGTGGAAATAAGGACTGAAATGTATAATGGATGTTGGGAAATGTGAAGAAAATGTTCAAATGGGAAGGGGAACAAGGGAGGGAGAAAGGAAGGAAGGGACAGGAAAAAAGTGAAAATAGAAGAGAAAAATGGAAACAAAGATTTTGTACATAGGGAAGGGAAGGGGCTTGAGGAGAGGAATGGGATAAAATAAAATAAAATAAAATTTATTTTTAAAAAAGATACCTACACTCTTAAGCTCTTTGCAGTATTTCTCACAATAGCCCAGATGTGGATGGAATCAACCAAGAATCTAACAACTGATAATGAATAAGGAAACTGGTGCATGTGTACAATGGAGTATTATTCATCCTTAAAAAAAAGGATTAAAGGGTGTAGCTCAGTGGTAGAGTGCTGTCTGGCCTGCTCAAGGCCCTGTGTTTGATCTCCAGCACTATAAAAGAAAGAGGAAGAGGAAGGGGAGGAGGAAAGAGTGAGGGAGGATATCCTCATTTGCCATAACATGACTGTATGTGGAGGACTTTGTGCTGACTGAAATAAACCAAACACAGAATGAAAAATGCATTACCTCACTTAAGTGTGAGATTAAAACAACAACAGCAAAAAGAGACACACATGGAGAATAAAACAGTGGTTACCAGGGTGAGGTGGAGATAGGAAACAGGGAAACAAAGTAACAGATCTATAGACTAATGGAGTCTAGAGAGTTCAGTTTTATTTGCTGTGGTTTCAGTTGCCCCAGATCAACAAGCAGAAGAAGGTAAGGACAATGTAATATGTTTTGAGAGAGGAACAGAGACCACTATTCACATAACTTTTAGTACATATATTGTTATAATTATTCTATTTTATTACTAGTTATTAATTTCTTACTGTGTCTGATGTATAAATTAAACCTCATCACAGGTATATATGACAGGGAAAAAAGTAGTCACATGTAGGGTTTGATACTATTCTTGGTTTCAGGTATCCTCTGGGGCTTGGAATGTATCCCCTGAGGGTAAGGGAGACTACTTTATATGAGAACTGCAGTTACAATATTGCCTTGTACTCGAGTTTTGAATAGATTTTAGTTGTTTTTGCCACACACAAAAAATAGATAACTATGTGAGGTGACAGATATGTTAATTTGCTTGACTATAGTAACCATTTCACTATCTACAAGTATATCAAGACCTCATGTTGTACACCTTAAATATATAGAATAAAAAATTTTTAAGGACTCACCTCTCCTACCACAGGGCAGACAGATGGCCCCAGCAGGCTGATCATGCTAATTCATTGTAAGAGACATAAGGGAGCCCAGCCAGATTCCTTTTATTGGCCTGTCCCTCAGATAGCACAACTGTCCCCCAGTTCAGAAGAATGTGGCTGCTAGAGCCTCACACTTGCACCATTTTTTTTTTTTTTTTTTTGGAGAACTGCCCTCAGCAGGAGTGGTCACTTCACTTGGGAGATTTTTCCCCCTGGGGCATTCCACATCCAAAGCTAAGGGAGTACAGAACATAGCTGCTTACCTTGCTGTGGGACAGTCATGCAGTGTCTTTATGCTTTAGAGCTCTCAGGGACCAAGCAAGCTAGATGCGGCCAGCCCCTCTCTTGTTTAACTCTTTCTCCTGCCCTGTTCTGCTTCCTTTCTGGGCTCAAACTCCTTGCAAAGCCAGCCCTACCCTGGCTTACTGCTCTTTGGTTACATGGGCAATGGAGTTTTCTTTTGTGTAAATTGTCCTGTGCTGGATTTTGTAATATTCGCAACCAAAACATTCCAACAGATGCAGTGATTACAAGGCTGATGTGGCTGGAAAATACATTGCTGCCCTGTGAAGAAACCCTGGGTGACAATGAAATGTGCCGAAAGACAGAAAGAAAGAAAGAAAGAAAGAAAGAAAGAAAGAAAGAAAGAAAGAAAGAAAGAAAGGAAAGAGAAAGCAAGCATGGTGGTACACACCTGTAATATGTAGAAGTCTGAGGCAAGAGGATCCCAAGTTCCAGCCCAGCTTGGGCAACTTAGTGACTCAAGCAAAATTTTGAGTGTCTCAAAACTTTTCCAAAAAAAATTTTTTTTAAAGGAACTGGGGATATAGCTCAGGGTGAAGGCCCTGGGTTTAACCCCCAGTACTGCAAGAAAAAGAAAAAAGAAAAGAAGGAAGGAGAGAGGGGGGCTGGGAAGAAGGGAAGGAGGGAGAGAAAGTATTAGAAACAACCAACACATGTTTTTATTTTTATATTTTATTTATTTATTCATTTTTTGGTTTTTTGAGACAGGCTCTCACTATGTAGTTCAGGCTGGCCTCAAACTCTCAGCAATCCTCCTGCCTCAGCCTTCCAAGTGCTGGGATTACAGGTATGTACCACCATGCTCAGCTTAATTTTTAAATATATTAACACAAATCTATTCATAGTATTATTTTCTTAGTTTTTAAAATTGGTGGGATCAGAAGTAATTCTCCTTTTATATTTCTGTGACTTTCTCTTAATGAAGATCCCAACAGGTTTATTAATTTTGTTAGTCTTTTCAGAGAACCCATTAATGGTCGCTAATTTTCTGTTTTATATGCTTGGCTTCCTGTTAACTTTTATTACTCTTATTATTAGTTTTTGCCTGGTGAGATGTGGGGTTACGGAGAAAACACAACCACTGCTGCCAACAGTACACACAAAATAGAGAGAAAGGGGACAAATATTATGGCTTTCCTTTCCTCTCACCCTCCAGTGTTGAACTTGTAGTCTTCCTGCCTCAGCTTCCCAAGTAGCAGGGATTATAGGCATGCCATGCCCAGATCTTCTGCATGTTTTAAGTGTACACATACACACAATTTTCAATTAACATGCATCATTGCTCTCATTTTATTTTCAATGTACATTATATTTATTTGCATATTTTCCATTTTTGTTACTCATCATTTCTTTGTTTCTCTCTGATCTTCTATGTTGAGACCATTTTATATTCTCCAGAAACATACACTCTATACTTTTAATTATGGTCTGTAGGTAACAAAGTGTCCCTACATCTGAATTCCAAAATTATTTTATTTTTACCTAGGCATGGTGGTGCATGCCTGTGATCCCAGCACTCTGGGAAGCTGAAGCAAAATCATAAGATCAAGTTGTATCTGGATGACTTACCAAGACTGTTTCAAAATAAAAAGTGTTGGGGAAATAGCTCAATTCCAAGTAATACACCACACACACACACACACACACACACACACACACACACACACACACAGGACCCAGAAAGTAAAATTCCTTGATCTTCAGTTGCAAAGGATTATTTTGCTTATTTTAAGGGGCAATGATTTTCTCTCAGCACATTGAAAATATTCGTGTTTTCTTCTACCATTTCTCTTGAAAAATCAGCCAATGGCTTAATTATTACTTTTTAAATTTTTTATTATTTTATTTTTGGTGTTAAGGATTGAACCCAGGACTTCATACAGGCCAAGCACATGCTCTACCACCATGTTATGCCACCAGCCTAATTATTGCTTTTATTTCTGTAGTGCAGGGAACTAAACCCAGGGACTTGAGTGTGCTAGGCAAGAGATCTGCCATTGAGCTACATCCTACCTAATTATTGCTTTTTTGCAGGTAATTTGCTTCATTTCTTTGGCAGCTTTTAAGCTTCTTTGCCTTTTACTTTTAGCAGTTGCACTTTCATGCATTTCTGTATTTCTTTTCTCACTACTGTGTGAGACTCTTGAAACTGGTGTCTTTTATTATTCTAGAATTGTTTAAAGCTATTATCTTTTCAAATATCATCCCTGCCCTGGTCCCTCTCTGCTCCTTTTGAGATTCTGATATGTATTAAAGCTTTTCAAAACAAGTATGTCTTGTTCTCCTTTCTGTATTTCCCATCTTTTTTTCTGTGTGCTGTATCCTTGATCATTTATTTTCATTTATCTTCCAGTTCAATTATGTATTCTCCTTTGTTTTTGATCTCATAGTAAACATATACATTGTGCTTTTTTTGGTGGTGGTGGTGGTGTTACAGGTATTGAATTGAGGGCATTCCCACTAAGCTACATCTCCAACTGTTTTTTATTTCCTATTTTAAGGCAAGTCACCAAGTTGTCCAGGCTGAGCTCAAACTTGTGATTCTTCTGCCTCAGCCTAGAGCAAGCTAGAAACTCTAATTAAATGTTTTTCCAAAGGTTGCTAGTCAACTTTTAGTATTTAGTATCCCCTACAGATAGTTTTTGGCCTTTTTATTTATACCTTTAAATATTATAATACACTTTTTAAATAACTTGTCTAATATCTGAAGTCTATCCATGTTTTCGGAGTTGGTTGTTTCTATTGTTATTTGTCATATGGTCTTATTTTCTTGCATACCTGATCATCTTTGACTCCCCTGCTGGATAAAGATCAAATTTATCTTAGGTATTTTTTATTTTGTTTTGTTTTTGGTACCGGGGATCAACTCAGGTCCTTGCGCTTCCACAGCAGGCGGCAAAACCGCTGAGCTAAATCCCTGGCCCTATCTTAGGTTTTGTTTGTTTGTTTGTTTGTATGGTTGGTTTTGTTTTTTGAGACAGGGTCTGGCCATGCAGTTCAGGCTGACCTTGAACTCACTATGCAGCCCAGGCTGGCCTCCAACTCAAGGTGTTCCTCCTACCTCTCCTCTGAGTGTTGGGATTACAGGCATGCACCACCACACTCTCTCAAGTATTTCCTAAGGCCCAGAATGAACTTATTTGATCCCAGAGAGGCCTTCTCTTTACTTCTTTTCTATCATTCAATGATCTCAAAATAAATCCACAGCTTCATTTTCCATTCCATCCAGGTAGCACATAACTGGGTGCATGTCAGGACTGACCTGGAGCCACAAATTCTTTTTTTTTTTTTTCAGCAAAACACGTATTGGTACATTTTAGATATACATGATGATAACATTCATCATAGGGAACTTGTACTTGTACATGATGTATTTTGCTTTTTTCTTCCATTCCCCTCCATGCCTTTCAACCCCTCTTCCCCTCCTTAAAGCTTTGTTTCCATTTTTTCCTTCTATTCTCTATTTATCCTTGTCCCTTCTTTTCTTTCCCCCTCACCCCTCCATTGTTCCCCTTCTCATTTGAACATTTTCTTCCCATTTCCCAACATCTATTATAATTTTTGGAGCCACAAATTCTGAGACAGATTTTACTCTGATCTTTTTTTCTCTGACCATGTTCAGTATAAAGATAATCTTCTCTAGTATCCCCTACAACAGGAAAAAGGAGCAAATTTAGTTCTGGTTCACACCTACAAGTGTAGGGTTTGGGGATGCAAAGGTTACCCACCTTAAGCAAACCCCAGTCTTCTACTTTTGTCTCTTGAATCTCTCTCCCAACACCACTGCACAAAATCCCAAGAGTCCAGTATTAGCCAGACAGAACCAGCTTGAGTGCTCTAGTATTATGCTCAAAACATAGAACTTCATTGACTAGAAGCTCTTTTATTGTCTAGATATTAATACAAAGGGAAGAAATGAAGAAGACATCTCAGATAGTTTATCTTATTGTTTCTCTCCTATTTTTTAATCTCTATTTTTTTCCTTTCTGGGAAATATTTTCAATGTTATCTTCCAATTCTTCTAATTTTTAGAAATTTTCTGCTATATTTTAGAATCTCTTTGTATGTTCTCTAATGCTATCTATATCTACATTATCTACATCTTTATCCACTACTATATGTATGATATCCTGAGCTTGTTTCATAAATGCAAAACCTTCTTAATTGCTCTAGGAATATTAATTATCATCATTTAAGGGGTTTTTTTTCCCTACTGTAGGGAACAGGGAAAGGGGACGTTACTAGAACCTCTGCAGTGAGTCCTAGTCTCCTTTGAGCCACGGCAGTACATGGCGAATTACAGGAAAGGTAGAAAAATGAGACTTGGAGAAGAAGCCAAGCTTTGAGTCTGATCAGTGCTGTTCTGGGCAGCAAAGACAAAGACCCCCTAGCTTGCAGCACCTTTTATTCAGTACATCAGGAGAAACAAATGTAACAAATGAAATGCAGAGAGTTCAGTACTTCACATTGGTTTAAACAAGGTGTAACAAAAGACTGGGAGGGGACAGCAGAATTCCTAGATCAATGAGGAACTATGCAGATGAAGATTTGGTTCCTCTCAGGGTGTCTCCCTCAGGTGTGGTCTTGTCCTGGAGCATCACAGCATCACCGGATCCTTGAGGTCTCAGTTGTAACTGGAGGCCAAAATGGAATTGTGTCTCAGAATGCCATAGCTGACCTGTAGGCGGAAGAACTAGGCCTAATCAAATGATTTTTCCCTAAAATTATGTAGCAGTGCTCCCTATGTGGGACTGCATAACTCTGTAATCATAAAACTCCCCTAGCCCCAACTGTGAATGTGAGTAAATAGATAAAGATGCTTGTTAGTTCCGGACACTAGATAAGATCTGTATCAGCTATAAGGTCCCAAAGTAAATTACTCAACTCTTTGTTCGAAACTGATGTTCCAACACCGCTATCTATAGAACAGTCTACAAACATCTGCTAACCATCAGTACGTGTCAGCTGACCACTGACCTTTGTTCCTCTTCTGTAAATTTCGCCTGTTAACTTCCCCTGCAACCCCCTATAAAAAGAGCCTCGGACTCTGGGCTAGTCGCCTCTCTAAGCTACTTTGCTTTGGGAGTGCTGTTTGGCCAGACTAAGGTCTGTTTTACTTTCCAACTTGTCTGGTGTGTTCCTTCCCAGGTGTTCTTCACTGCAGTCAGCTCCTAGGAGCGTTTGGTAAGGCCCTCGGTCTTACATTTTGGAGGCACCGCTGGGATCCCCGGGTGTGCTTCACTGCAGTCAGCTCCTAGGAGCGTTTGGTAAGGTCTTACACCTACACCCTACTTCTTGTGATTGTCTGTTTTCTCAAGTTCCTTTTTTCTGTGTGCTTAGGTCTCTGATTTCCATGTTAGCAGCTTTCCTCAACCACCTGGTGACTGGAGATCTCTCTTCATACACTATGAACTGGTACTGTGTTTGTAGGTTGAGTTTATTGATTAGAGTCTCACATGATGGATAAAGTACTGGCAGTTTATGAGAGGATGGAACCAAATATTGAAGACCCCAGCTGATTGTCTTGAGCTCCTGCAAGGCAACGCAATGCAAGGTGAAAGAAGACGTAGAGATGGAGTTAAAGAGACAGAGACAGAGACCTGGGATGGACCACACCGAGCATGTGGTGAGGACCCCAACTAGGACCATGGGTATTATTTGATTATACAGCCATAGGGTCGAGGAATACATGTAGCATCTGGTGATATCAGCTGACACAGGCAAGGGTTGTAGAAAGGAGGATAAGGCATTCTTGCAAAAGGAGCAGAAAAGACCAAAGGTAAATCATGGTTAACTAGTAAGCTACTGAAACAATTAAGGGAGGGGTAACTCTAGGAATGGAATGTGGTCTGGAGCCATACAGTCCTCAGCCACATTGTTTTCTCACTTAGAAGCCCTACAACTTCACAGACTAAGACTTAGGTCTCTGTCACAGCCACTGACAGAGGAGCTTAGGCTAGCCTGAGTGCCATTCCACACGCTCCTGTGAATCAGGTAGGCTTAGGTCCACCTTCTAGTTGTAGCCAATTATGGGGGGAACATGCCTGCTCCATACTGTAGCTCTAGTCTGGGCGCGGAGCGTGGGGTGTGTGTGTGTGTGTGTGTGTGTGTGTGTGTGTGTGTGTGTGCAGGGGTCCTGCCACATCCAAATGTCGGTTTCTATTTTTCTCTGTTCTGGTTGATTTCTCTAGATAAGCCTCCTCTTAACCTTTTGAGTGACAAAAAGGGAAGGAGGTGATGGCGGATTCTGGTGGAATTTCTCTGGCTCAATGTTCAAAATATAGATTCACCCAGTTTCCCAGTGTCCACTACAGCAACCTCCTCAGCTAAACCTCCCTCAAACTAGAGTTTTAGAGTCCAAACTTTACAGACAGAAAACTTAGTTTTCTGTCCAAATAAAGGAAAACAAAAAATTTGAACTATGCCCTTCTGTTTCAGCAGCAGCCCTCACTCTTGATACACAACTATGTGATGCGTCCCATAGCTGATACTTTCTAGGCTAGCACAAAGTGGTTTTCCTCTTGTCAGCGTACCTCCATCTTCTTGGCTGAACTGAGAAAGTAGAAAGCAATGGTAAAATAAAATTCTGAAATCAAGAGATTATAAATATTTGTCACAAAAGTATTTAACTCAGTAAGAAAAGATCCAGCAGGTAGACAAAACAAGCTGGTTTGCCTGAGCTAGAAGAGCAATGTGTACGTGCACATGTTGTACAAACGTTGACAGAGCTAAGGAAAGGAATTCCGAGGACAATTGCTAGGCAGGATTCAAGACTGGTTAACTTTCTACAGGGCAATAAAATTCTTGGGTTTAACCAGGCTATAAAATCTTACAGCCCATTAGTTTCTCAGGTTAAACTGTAACTTTATAGAACCATAAAACTGTCTACTACTTCAATCACTGTGAATTAATTAGATCCACTGTGGCAATGGAATTTCATTCCTTAGGAATGTCAAATAGGTGTAAATTCCTAGGATACAAAGTTTTGCTTTTATTCAACATTGAAGAAGTTATTCCTTCATGATTTTAGGAACCAGGCAATCATTATTTTTGCCATTTTTCCAAATGTGGAATCATTTTTTTCTACCCTATATCAGGGGAAAGTACCTAAAATATTTATTCTTGCTATCACTAGCATAATTTTGCCTCAATGCCTATTTTTTCTGTCCTTGTGGTTTTGTTCCTTCTCACCCCAGCCCAATTTACTGTTATTTTAGTGTGAGTTTTAAGGAACAAACAGACATAAATTCATGAACTCAACTTCCCTTTTCAGATCACACATTTCCTTCTGTGCTTTATCATTACAGACTTTCTTAAATGTTTAGCATGTTTTCTTGTTTGTTGGTTTTTGTTCTGTTGCTTTGTTATGTGCACGTGTATGTTTTACAGGAGATTGAATCCAGGGCCTGTTGCAATGTGCATTTAGTTGCCAAGGCTGGAATTTGTAATCCTACTGCCTCACCCTCCCAAAGAGCTGTGATTAGTACAGGCGTGCACCCAAGTGACCTGTTGTTTTTTGAGTTAATGCTGCTATAGAATTATTACTTTCCCTCTTTTACATCTTTTCTGGATTTCACTGGGCATTTTTAGCACAAGTGACAGTGTGAATTTAGGTGTTCTATTTACTATTTTGACTAGGTCCTTTCCTGAATATATCAATCCTTGGTTCCAAGTATCAAAGAGGTCCTCACCCTTGGAGATAGAAGCAAATGGTTCCAGGGCCGGGGATTTAGCTCAGTGGTTCCACCGCCTGCCTCGAAAGCACAAGGTCCCGAGTTCAATCTCCAGTACCAAAAAAAAAAAAGAAGAAGCAAATGGTTCCCATTATGGAGAAAATGTTATTATGATGTTATAGGAATCAATAGGTTTCTTGTCTATTCTATTACTGGGTGCAAGCATGGGCTTGGGCTGGGGAGTGCGGCTCAGTGGTAGAATACTTGCATTGTATAAGTGAGGCCCTGGCTTTGATCTCTAGCACTATAGGAAGAAAAAACCGGGCCAGGGATTTAGCTCAGTGGTTACGCCACCTGTCTTGCAAGTGCAAGGACCCAAGTTCAATCCCCAGTACCAAAAAAAAAGAAAAAACAAGAAGGAAAAACCCACACCAACTTTCCATTCAAAATTGTGATCTGAGAACAACAAAGACAAAATAATTACAAGCATCTGATTTCTGGTCCTATCCGCTCTGCTTCTTACTCCCCCCTCTGCACCTGTAGGAGACAGACTTTCCTTGGCTGGTATTCTGGCCTCCTTGCCTGAGAAGAGAAGGCATTTCAAACTTTAGCTATACTTCCTGATGAATATGGGACCAAATGACATAAGTTTATCTTTCTTTATGGCAGAGTAGTACTCTATCATGTATAAATACCACACTTTCTTTATCCATTCATCTGGGGTTTTTTTTCTTTTCTTTTCTTTTCCTTTCTTTTTTTTTTTTTTGGTACTGGGGATCGAACTCAGGTCCTTGCTCTTGCACAGCAGGCAGCAAAACCACTGAGCTAAATCCCCAGCCCACTCTTTCTATCTATCTTTCTTTTTTTCTTTCTTTCTTTCTTTTTTCTTTTTTTTCCTGGGGATAGAATCAAGGACATTGCACACACTAGGCAAGTGTTCTACCACTAAACTATATTCCTAACCCTGAATCCACCCTTTATATAAACCTTTCAGATGATCCTTTCCAAAGGCTTTACCTCGGTTTAAAAAATTTTAAAGGCCACAAGCAGCACTAGGGGGAGCCAGTTATAAATGTAAAACTCCAGACTCCACTCCCAGAAAAGGAAGAAGTTGTACTGTATCCACATTTTATGGAGAGCCCCATGTCAAAAACAAAAGGTCAGCCTCAAATAAATGCAGGAATGGATGCCAGGTTTAGCATCCTTTATCCAAAATGTCTGGGACAAGAAGCATTACATTTTTTCTTTTCAGATTTTGGAATATTTGCATATGCATAATGAGAGATCTGGTGGTCATCACCTTGGCCAAGGGCTTACACTTAAACCAGCACTAAGGTGACAAACTGACTGTGACATACTTAGAAGAACACAGCATCATTTAAGATCTCTACCAAAAATTTGACCCAATTTATAAGAACATCAAGTCAAATCAGGGGCCTGTGTATTATGTCACAGTGATTTTAAACACAAAAAGTTAGCCACTGGGTATGATTAGCACTTTGGAACTTTCAGTTCTCTTCTACAGCCATCTTCCATATGTTCTAGAAGTGGCCAAGGAGACTCTTGCGTAGTCCTCTCAGAAGCCTCTCTTCTCCTTCTGGAAAGGTCACCTGTCAGGCCTCTTTGGTATAAAAAGAGGTATGGAGGCTGGGGATTTAGCACAGTGGTTTCACCACTTGCTGTGCAAGCACAAGGACCCAAGTTTGATCCCCAGTACCAAAAACAAAAACAAAACAAAACAACAAAAAAAGAGGTATATCTTCTACCCCATTGCCGAGGACACTCTATGCTAAAGCTGCTGAAATACACCTTGAGGCTAGTTGTTTTTTTGTTTTGCTTTATTTTTGATACAAGGTCTCACTATATAGTTCATGCTGGCCTTGAATTCACAGCACTCCTCCTGCCTCAGCCTCCTGAGTCCTGGGATCACAGGCATGTGCCACCAAGCCTGGCCAAGGCTACTTTCTTACATTATGATCCCAAAGGGACCACATTAGACTTTCAGCATTTCCAAGACTTTACATGGCAATTTACTCACTTTTTGTACTAGCCCCTCTCCCCTAGGACTGAGAAAGCTGACCTGTGAGAGGACAGTAGTTGAGTCAGTGCTGTCTTACCAGACTTGTTCTCTCAGGCAATGCTTCTTATTCCAGCCCAGTCATCCAGCTCGCCCCAGAGCTCTAGCTATAATCTACTTAACACCTTGGAGTTTTATGACATACGAAGCATTCTGTAAGACAAGCCAGGACCTGTGGGCAGAATGGTTGCCAAAACAGAAAAGGGAGAGGACAAATTAGGGGGCAGTAGGCTTTCTTAACCTCACTCTTTTTCAGCATGAGATTCTTCTCTTCCCTGGGGCCTTGGGAAACAGGCCATGGGGACCTTGCTCTTTTCAGTTATCCAAACTGTATTTGCCATCCTTTTGTTTAAGCAGGCATGTGTCACTTAATGACAGGGATATTTTCTGAGAAATGTGTCATTAGGGGATTTCATTACTGTGCAAACACCAGAGAATGTACTTATACACCAGGCACTTCCTAGTCTAGTTTACCACAAACCTATGCTACATGTTACACACACACACACACACACACACACACACGCACGCACACTAGCATATTGCTCCTGTAGTATTGAAGAACAAATCAAGATTAAATTAAAATTACACAAGAGAAAATGGTACAATCAAGGGATGCAATAAATACCAGATGAATTAATGAAATAAGTATATATTAAACATTTTAAAAATAAGGATTACCCTATAAAATAATGATTTAAAAGTATAGCATAAACCAGGCGTGGTGGTGCACGCCTGTACTCCCAATACTTGGGAAGATGAAGCAGGAGGATCCCCATGAGTTTGAGGTCAGCCTGGGCTACATAGTGAGTTCAGGCCAGCCTGAACTACATAGCAAGACCCTGTCTCAAAAAAAAAAAAAAAAAGTATAGCATAGTAAACAATCAATGATGTTATAATAATAGTAAACATAAATCAATCAAGTATATATCAGTACATAATACCAAGTATTGTGTATGCTGGGCATGGTGATGCACACCTGAAATCCCAGCTACCAGAGATTGAGGCAAGAAAATCACAGGTTGAGACCAGCCTGGGCAATTTAGCAACACTTAGGCTTGCCCTGAGGGTACTATGGAGAACAAAAGAAGGGAGAGGAAGCAGAGAAAGGATATAGAACACACCAATGCTAGCTTCTCTGTTCCAAATTGAATTCTGGAGAAAGAAAGGCAACTTGAGTATTTGGTTGGGTTTTCCAGAGCAGAAGCTCTTGCTCCATTCCATAGTTAGGGTTCTGGAAGGAGGCCACCGGGTAGGATGTCCCTAATTGAACCCAGGAAAAACAGTGTACAGAACAGCCAAAGACACAGCCTCAATTGGACTGAGGCAATGAGGCTCACGCTCCCTCATAGAGCAGCTGCCAGCTGAGACCTGCAGGTCTGTCAGGGCACCAGAAGGTGCTGAGCAGACTGACCAACATGGACAGGGACAGGGCAGGCAAGTTAAGGACTTGAGGTGTCCACAGGGCAGCCAAAAACCAATGAAAGGCAGACTCAGCAGCACAGGCATGCAATCCCAGTTACTTTGGAGGCTGAGGCAGGAGGATCACAAGTTTGTGGTCAACCTGGGCAACTTAGCAAAGAGATCCTGTCTCAAAATAAAAATTTTTATATGGCTAGAGATGTAGCTCAGAGCTTCCCTGGCTTCAATCCTGGATACTGAAAACAAAAACAAAAGCAAACAAAAAACTTTGAGAAACTCAGTCACCAGACACAGCTTAAACCAAGAAAGAATGAATCTCATGAGCTGCAGATGTCAGCAGAGAGGTGATAGATCCATAAATCTGCCTCCCAGATGCTCTCTGAGAAAGGGACAAATCTGAAGACCTAAGAATCTGAGTATTAGTTCCTAAAAGATTCTGTTGGGCATGGTTCTTCTGCACAACAAATAACCTCAAAAATGCTGTGTGTGGTGGCACATGCCTGTGATCCCAGTACTCCAGAGGCTGAGGCAAGAGGATGGTCATGAGTTTGAGGCCAGCCTGGGTTGCATAGTGAGTTCAAGCCCGCCCTGAACTGAGACCCCGTAAAACAACAACAAATAAAAAACCAAAATAACCTAAAAAACAGTGACACATTACAGATGTTAAATCAAACCGGGGACAGAGCAGGGGCCAGTGCTCGGAATTGAACCCATACTGAGCTTTACTCCTAAATTAAATCAAACTTGAGAATAAGAAGTCTCTGAAAATAAAGGGTTCATTGAGCTGTATAGATGCCAGTCAAAAGTTCAGTGGACAAATTCCCTAAGCTACAGCAGCAGTACCACCAGAAAGCAGTTGGGAAAATGTCAACCTTATAAGTAGGGAAGGACAGAGGGGTTGAAGGGAGGGCAGGGGAATGGGGCAAAAATAAGAACCAAGAGAAAGTATGTAAAGGTGCAAATTTCCAGTGATGAATGGCATTATATTGTATACCTAAAATGTACAATAAAATTAATTAAAAAGAAAATGTCTACCAGACCCAATAAACTAGGTATTTTGCAATAAAATTTTGGGGAGAAGAAACGTAAATCATTTATATGAGACCTATACTAACTGTAGATAAGAGGGGCAGAACAAGGAGAACAGCCATAGTCCTGTGAGAAGAGGTCAGTCCATATGAGCTATTTCTTGGTTGGCTGGTTCTCAAAGTGGAATCCCCATGACCCTGATGAGTAATGGTCAATGTACAGAAAAGGGATGTGGAGTCATTTCTTTTTCCTTTTCTTTGTTGATTTACTTGAAGCTATCAATTACAGTGAACTTCTCTTGTTTGTTTTTTTTTTTTTTTTGGTACCAGGGATTGAACTCGGGTCCTTGCGCTTGCACAGCAGGCGGCGAAACCACTGAGCTAAATCCCCAGCCCAACAGTGAACTTCTCTTATCTCTTACCTCTCCCCTTTCTCTGGCCTGTAACAATTTAGGGTTTCTAAGAATTCTCTTATCATAAGCTTTGAATTTTTACTCATGGGTTTGAGATTCAGCTGCAGCTTTTCTTTTCCAATTGGTATCTATGAGGCTTATCCTCCAGTCCATAGATGAGGGATTCATGTCTGCTCCACAAGTCCCCTCATTCTAAGACCAGCAGCTTCAGTGACCTGCTCTTCTCATGACAGAGGACAGGATTGTAAGAACCAAGGCAAGTGATGCAGACACATTTAAAGCCTCCACTTACATCATATCCATTAACATACCATTGCCCAAACTAGGTCTCATGGCCAAGTTCAAAGTCAATGGATAACAATAAATATGCATATTACCGAAAGAGTGGAGAATTGAGAACAGTAATCCAAGCTATTGCAGAGTCTGAGGCTTAATCTGAAGACTAACCACGTTGTTATATATTAGACTAAGGTTGCTAAACAGAAACTTAACTTTTCCTATCACCCAGTAGGTAGGAGACTTGTCTTAGATCAAGCTCTGTAGAAGCAGAGCCCAAAACGGGGATTACCGAACACATAATCTCCTGAGTGTGTGCTCTAGGGAGGAGTGCACATTTCAAGAAGTGTGACAAGGACAGAAAAAAAGGAAGGAAAAGGAACAGCAGTGCACACTGTACATCAGGAGGGACAATAATGTGATCCCAGCTGGAATCTGGTTTGATCCCACAGGATGTGAGTGAGAATTGCACTACAGAGTTATCCCCCTTGAGGCAAGAGCAGGGCTTCTTGGTTTCTCTGTCGATGAGTCAGTAGTTGCCTCCCCCAGTGTCTGTAACCTCCCTGACGTTTCCCTGGGAGGTGGCAGCTGGAAGCCAAGTGTAATTCTCTGAAGAAGGCAGAAACTATGAGCTAAGGCAGACAGAACTCACAACACTAGGTGTATTGGCTGATTAAGGGATCTGGAGGGGGCACCAACAGCTCCTGCACTACATGGCTTGGCTCAAGAAATACCAGATCAAAATAAAATTACTATGTTTTATTTACACACAGCAAATATTGCTGTTTATTTTTTAATATTCACTCCCTTTTACCAAAAATAAAACAAGTTTATTTAGCTGCCCAGAGTAAAAACTAGCATGAACATATAATTAGGTTCTTCACACCAGATGAAGGGAGACAGATCATATGGAAGCTTCTGAAATAATCTTGTCCTCCTCCTCCTCCCTCTTCTCCTTCTCTTCCTCCTTTTCATTCTCCTTCCTCTTTTTCTTCTTTTTTAAAAGAAATATTTAGTGAATTTACTCAAATTAAGTTTAAATGATACAGAAATTAAAAATATTAGAGGTCTTGGGCCGGGGATTTAGCTCAGTGGTTTTGCCGCCTGCTGCACAAGCACAAGGACCTGAGTTCGATCCCCAGTACCCCCCCCCAAAAATTAGAGGTCTATATACCATAAAAAGTGAATATAAATTAGCCAACTCTGTGGACATTTCCAGTTAAACATTCATACAAATACATATTCACCTTTTTCTTTATATAATGATAACACATACATACATGACATGAAAATTCTGGCAAGAAAAATCAGTGATATTAAGAATATTCTCACATTTCAAAAATGGTATGGAATCTGGTGCCTGTCTCACAAGCACAAGGTCCCGAGTTCGATCTCCAGTACCAAAAAAAAAATGGTATGGAATATGTTGTAATGAAACATTCTACATGAATGTAAACCTCTGATTTAATTCCATGCTTTTATCATGCTGGAAGCATTGTTGGTTTTAATTTTTTAAAAACATGTTAGTATCATATCACATTGGCTTATTAATAAAGCATTTTGTATACATAGTATCTTAGTGTGTACAAAAAATTTTAATATTGATTTATGATGGTGTTTTAAATTTTGAAAGTCTCTTCAACATAGGAAAATAGTTGCACAGACTTAGGTGGGGTTTTTTTGTTTTTGGTACTGGGGATTGAACTCCGGACCTTGTGCTTGCAAGGCAGGAAGCAGAACCACTGAGCTAAATTCCTGGCCCTAGGTGGGGTTTTTTTTAAATAAAACACACCCAAAAAAATTGATGATTGGTTTCTGTGGTTCCTAGTAATAAATCCTGTTTTATTTTTCCCATAGTATAAATTATCTTCTAATGCAGGTTTGCATTAAGACCCAGTAGTTCTTAAACAATGTTACTAAGTAAATGTAAGTCTCAAATGCAGCAAAGATGAACAATCTTCATAGTACACTTTCACCTCATTGAAATTGAAAATAAACTTTTGGATATTTTCCACTTCAATGTGAAGTAGATTGTTCAAGCTTCATTAGAAAAAGATGGCTTTGATTTCTTCCACAGTTCAGAGTTGGAAATCACATAGTCTAGGGATGTTTTGAATAACCAAATGTTTTTAGTAGATGAAATCTCTCAATACAATTGCAATAAATAAGCTTCTATATCCTTAGCTACAGTACCAGTATATCCTGGAACCAGAGTAAGATGGTTTTCCTCTTCCCACAATCTACTTAATTATTATTTTTAAATCTGAATATTTTATCACTTATTATTTGTTTTGTATAAGAATTCTGACCACAACCTTTTTTACTACTGCTTGAAGCCAGTTTAAGCCAACTATTACATATTCTTCAAATTTGCTTTTAAGTAATGGCTTTGCTAGAGGCAATAAATCTACACAGCAGCCAAGTGAGATATATTGTTTTTATTCCTATAAACTATTGGTGAATACAAGAAGGCAATCTACCACAAGTCCAAGGTCTTCTAGCCTCACTAAATAAGCTACAAGTCAGGCCCGGCATGTAGCTCAGTGGCACCGTGCCTGCCTAGCAAATGCAAAGTCCTAAGTTCCATTCTCAGTACGGGGGTAGGGGGGAGAGTAAAAAAAAAATAGGCTACAAATTCACTTATACTTCTCTTTCTCTAGAAAGTTAAAAGTACATTCAATATCAAATTCCTGCTGAACAAAACTTGGGCCATTGTTTCATGGCCTCAGAGAAAAACCTACTATACATATTTTGATGATGGGCTTTCAGTCTGTGAAGAACCAGTCACTAGAGTTTAACACATTTATGTCCAACTATTGGGGTGTTAATTTTTCAGGCAAGTGGCTTGCACAAGCCAGTTCATTTTCCTTATTTGCCGTGTCAAAGCCCCCACTTCTAAGGGCCTGTTTTTTTCTGTAACAAGGATTTGGAAAGGGATGATGAACTCTCCTTCTGTGATAGATCACTTTATGTAGTAGATCTAGGCTTTTCTCAGCTTGTCCAACTATTTATGTAAGCAGCCAACTTCTTTTGGAGATTTCTTAAATTCCTTCATGTTATTATTTGTAAAATTAAAGATCCTTTTTGAAGGAAGGTCAATAGAATGATTGTCAATATTATTATAAAAGTTTCACTTTTTTTTTTTGGTACCGGAAATCGAACTCAGGACCTTGCACTTGCAAGGCAGGTGGCAGAACCACTGAGCTAAATCCCCAGACCCAAAAGTTCCGATTTTTAATGTAGTTTTCAGATACAATAAGCTCTTCAGTACCAGCACCTCATGGTACCACGCCACCTCAGCCCAGCCCGGGTGCTGACAAACCGCATCCTGCAGCCCAAAGCATCCCTTGGTTCCCCCAGAAATCTTTAAGAGACAACTGGTGTCACTCTTTGCGCCTTCTTTCCTCCACCCTGTTGGCTTGAATGCATATGTGATGGCCAGAGCAAGAACAAACATCTAAGACTGAGAGATAACTTAGAGAATGAAG
The DNA here is from genome assembly GCF_000247695.1 of Heterocephalus glaber. The sequence goes on along the minus strand of NW_004624741.1, from coordinate 4,513,721 downwards.
GCTGGTAGGCCTATTCTTAGAAGGGGCTGTGAGTCCATGGGCCACTGTGCCTTCAGTATAGGGAGATATGACATACCCAGGTCAAATTATTGTTAATTAACTTTGACAGTTTAAAATCTATTTACAGAATAATGGAATCCTCACCAATCCTATGTTCAAGTCAGATTGAAAATGAATTTAATGGGCCTGGGATTTAGCTCAGTGGCACCGTGCCTGCCTCACAAGTGCAAGGTTCAGAGTTCAATCCCCGGTACCAAAAAAAAAAAACGAATTTGAGACCCTGCTATAAATATGTTGCCAAAACACCTTCCAGTAAGAGTATATTCATTTATACTTCATTCAGCAGGTAGTATTCATTTCCGCACACTCCATATTATTTAGATGGTTCGATTTAATAAACAAAAAGGCATTTTATTGTTTGCATCTTCCTTTCACAGGTTTCTCATAAACTTGAAGGGGTTTTTTTTTAATCACTTCTAGGACATTTGTACATCTTGCTTTGCAAATTTGCTGTTTGCAAATTTGACCATTTTCTGTAAATGAGCTTACATTTTTGTAGTGACTGGGAGGTGCTACTTGTTTGAAAAAATTAAATATGCTGTTAAGAACAAAGACTAATTAAATGAACACCTGGGTATCAATTGCTCAAATGAACTACTGTTGATATTTTGTCATATTTGCATCAAGTGTTTAAAAAAATTCCCTTGCTTTGATTTCCAAATGTTGCCTCTCAGTCAATATTTTCCATTTAATTATTTTTTTAAATTGTGGTAAAATTATTGTTTTAATCCTGCATATTTTAGGGTTCAGTGTGATAATTGAATACATATGTACAATATGGAATGATGGGATCAGGATAGTTAGTATTTTCATCTCCTTAGACATTTAAGAAAATATTTTCAAGCAGGGCATGGTGGCATTCACCTGGAATCCAGCATTTAGGGAGGCTGAAGCAAGAGGACCACAAATTTGAGTCCAGTGTGGGGCAAGTTAGCAACTTGGCAAGACCCTGTCTCAAAATAGAAAATGAAATTTTTTTTTTTTTGGTACTGGGATCGAACTCGGGAACTTGCACTTGCAAGGCAGGTGCCAGAACCAAGAAAGCAAAATTTTTAAAAAGGCTGGTGATATAGCTCAGTGTGAAGGCTCTGGGTTCAATCTCCAGTATCAAAGAAATTACCAAATCTTTTTTATTAAAATTTGTGTTTGTAGTACTAGGGATTGAATTCAGAGGTGCTCTACCACTGAGCTATATCCCCCAGCCCTTTCTATTTTTTGAGACAAGGTCTCACTAAGTTACTCAGGCAGTACTCAAACTTAGGATCCTCCTGGCTCAGCCTCTCTCAGTGCTGGAATTAAAGGGATGCACCACTGTGCCAGGATTTGAGCTTTTTTTTTTTTAATGAACTTGAAAAGTTGAGGGGGGAGCAAGCCCTTGGTGGTAGGTGCTGATATGCACTCCACACCTTGGCGATGTTATTGCATGTGGATTGGCGGCTTTTGAAAGATTATTTCCCAGGTGGGATTGGTGTCAGAATCTTATCAATATATATGAAATTAAGAAAGATTAGGTGCTAAACTATCCAGCACAATACTTGTATATTTTTAATATCGTATAGAACCAAAATTCCAGAAACTATGAATACTCTAGATCTAATGTGATTTATTCCTTCAGTCATTTCAAGCATTGTAGGGGCTATGTGGCCATTTGCCCATCCACTTTATGTTTACATTTTCCACATTCATACCACTAGACAACAGGTTTGCTTAACCATGGATTTTTCTTTTAATTATTACCAAATCTTGTGATGATTATTTACTGTCTTTCTGTAAGTCTTACTTTGTACTTTACGGAAAACCTCCATTTTGAAAATCTATATTGTTATTGACATGCCTTTAATGTTTCAAGACAAAAAAGAAAGTCTTACAGTTAATGTTTGCACTCTGAGGTAGAACTTAACAGGAAGGGCCTGAAAAAGAATAGGAGGGGGCTATTAAATACTTTCAGTAAAATTTTACCTTTGTCTTGTGCACAACATGAAGACTATGCTCTATAACTTAGTAAATATTTTTTAAATGGTAGAGATGCTGTCGTTGTTGCTAAAACATTTCTTAGGAGAGGGAGATTAAGAGGGGGGAGATTGTGATGTATTGGGTATAGGTACCAAGTCTCTATGAGAAATGGGATTATTATGTTCTACAAAAAAATGTAGGAGAAGGGCCCAAAAAGATGGAGGGAAGGGGAGGAAGAAGAGGGGAAGAGAATTTAAAGAAGAATTAAGAGGCCAGGCACAATGGTGCACACCTGTAATCCTAACACTCAGGAGGATGAGGTAAGAGGATCACTTCAATTTAGAGGCCAGCCTGGGATACACAGTGAGCTCAAGCCCAGCTTGAACTACAAAGCTAGACCCTGTCACCCCACCAAAAAAGAGCCATGTACATGTGCCAACTCTACATGAAGAATGCAATCATTATGTACTATAAACATGTACTGATAAAAATTTAAAAATTCTTAGTCATAAAAGTTCTGAAATTCTTGTAATTTTTCCATACTTATCTGAAGTTATTTTTATTTTGTAATTTTTTTCTCCCTTCTCTTCCCAACCTCTTGCAAAAATAGTAGTGGGTCTCTGCTAACAAACTAAGCAGAAGCTAATATTTTATATACCTTTGAACTGTGGAAATTAATATTTGGATACTTGACAATTTGTTTGATTATATAATTGATAAAATTGTGATGTGTATTAATGATACTTCAACCATACATTTACACTGTCTGTGAATGTATGGTAACAGTTTGGTGGGAGAAATAATTCTTCAGCGTTCACCAGCTTGTAAAAACTTAGTGTGAAGGCTGGGGATTTAGCTCAGTGGTTCTGCCACCTGCCCCGCAAGTGCAAGGTTCCGAGTTCAATCCCTGATACCAAAAAACCCCACAAAAAACAACTTAGTGTGAGAGCTTTAACATCTAAATAAATAGTGAAATGCATTTATTGCAGAAAATAAACAAGTGGACTTCCAGGAAGATGGTGGAGTGGTGAGCAGCTGAGAAAGAGCCTCTCTGAGATTTGGTGTTCTGACACTGGAATATAGCAATGCAAGGAGGAGAAAGAGGGAAGTGGGTCCTGGGAACCCAAGAAGGATCTAAAATGAGAACTGAAGTCAATGGGGAGAGCAAAGAGAGGGACTACAATGAAAAGGAGGGAGGTACCAAGCAGCACTTTCTCCAAGAACCTGACCTCACAGCGTGGGGGCAAGTCGAACCTGCAGATGCATGGTGACTACTGGTGACCCCAGAGGACTCTAAGGAGAAACACACAAGTGGAAAGGAACAGTGGACACAGCAGACTGGAGTGACTGGTGAGTTATTTGGGCTCAGACATCACCCAGGAGAGAGTAATTGGCCAGTAGCCATCTTAGAGAGGAACCAACTGAGCTTGGAACTCAGAACATCTATGGGCTGACTCCATCTAATGGCTCCTTGGTGTCTTGGTGAGGGTGCCAAGTTCAAGTCAGCAGGAGGTCAGGGAGCAGAGTTCAAGCTGAAAGAAGGCACATGGACTGTTGTATGCACAACAAACCCAGTTCTAGCCTCATAGCCAAAAACCCAGCCTGAACTTCAGTGGAACTAAAGGTGTAGGCTGGCTGGGATTATCCATTACCCCATGGGAAAGCTACAGCTATCTTTTGGGGATTAATTAGTTTGGCTCTGGACTCTATCTGCCCATGTTGTCTACCAATAACAGCAGAGACACACCTTAAATCGGACTTTTCTTTTCTTTTTTAAGTTTTTCTTTCTGTTTTCCTCTTTTCTGGTTCTTATTTTGTATTTTCTTGATTGTTTGAACATGGTTTCTAGTTTTTATTGTTTTGTTCTGTTCTATTTTGATGTTATTACTTACTTTCTCTTTCCCTCCTGTCTTCTTCACCAGTTCACAAAGTTTGTATAATCTTCTTTTGTCCTCCAGCCTTGCTTCTAATCTCTTTCTCTTTTTTTCTCTATTTTTCCTGCTAACCCCTTTTAAATCTTCTCCCCTAAGGGTGAAATCACCATATTAAGGGCTTATTTATTACATACAATTTTCTGCTTCATTTTAGATTTTGTTATATAACCACAAATCTAGTTCATCTGGTTAAAGGTGGCAAATTAATAGTTACCACAGTTTGTCATTTTCTAGGCTATATTTGATGCTATTGTTATTGCTGATTATGCTGCTTTAGCCAAGGTGACGTAATTGTGCTAATAGTTGCTCTTCCTGGTATACCAAGACTGAGATTGCCTAAGGTCCTTAAAAAAAACCAAACTATAGACCAGTGCCAAAGAACTGGCAGCTGGGCCAAAAGGCAGAAATTTCTCATCTCCAATAAATTTAAGAGATAGGATCTTGCAACAGACTCAAAACCCAAAAGCCAGTTACACTTGGAAAATACCTCTGAGAAGTAGTCATTTCCTAAGGTTTCTGAATACTGGTAATAAAGCTACTTGCCATAAGCAATTTACAAGCATCAACCTAGGAACTGAACTTTAAAAAATAATAGAAAATGAGAAGACACTTAAACAAGATGCAACTTGTCATACGCAATTTACAAGCATAAACCTAGGAATTGAATTTTAAAAAATAATAGAAAATGAGAAGACACTTAAATAAGATGCAACCACCTCAGACTTACAGCTCACTAAAGGAAAACCCAGGGGGCAATGAGTAGAACAATCTGAAAGCCACCCACTTGGACTCTTAAATGATAACAGTAGAAGTATCAAAGCAGATGAATAAAGCTCTAGAAAAAAATAAATAAAAGAGGACCGGGGATTTAGCTCAGTGGTTCCACCACCTGCCTCACAAGTGCAAGGACCAGAGTTCGAGCTCCAGTACCAAAAAAATAAAAAATAAAAAAAATAAAAGCAGAAATAATTTCTGACATAACTACAGTGCATCTAGGGCAGATACAGATACCAAAAATAGAGGAACTCAGGAAAATGATGAAAACCATGAACACCCAGCAAAGGAAAGAAATGGTATCCATGAAACAGATTCAAACAGATAGCCAGGAGATTAAAAATTCCATTGAAAGTATATGCAGCAGAATGACCCAATATGAGGATAGAATATTCAGATATAGAAGACAGGATTGCAGTTAGTGATCATGAAAAGAAAGATTTCTTTAATATAGTAAGGGACCAGGAGAAATCAATCCAGCAGCTGCTAGATGATGCAAAGAAGAATAGCATAAGACTGATTGGAGACAATGAAAAGGAGATAGCGAAAATGACACAAAAAAACTGTTCACAGAAGTAATGGCAGAAAACTTCCCAAACAGGGAAAAAGAATTTGACGTACACATAAGTGAGACATAGAACTCCAATTAGCCATGATAAAAAAATCTCCCGCAAGGCATATAATAGTCATGATTCCAGAAAACCAAAACAAAAAGAGAATATTAAAAGCTGTTAGAAGGCTGTGGATATAGCTCAGCAATGCCACACCTGCCTGGCAAGTGCAAGGTCCTGAGTTCAATTCCGGGTACCAGGAAAAATAAATAAATAAAAGCTCTTAGAGAAAAGAAACAAATCACCTATAAAGGAAAGTCCAGAGCTCCCCTGCCGCCATCCCAGGCTCCTAGGGCAGAGAAGCTCAGCTGGTCCCAGAACCTGGAAGGAAGCTCCCTACCTCCATCCCAGGCTCCTAGGGCAGAGAAGGTGAGCCAGTCCCAGCACCCAGAAGGAAGCTCCCCTGCTGCCATCCCAGGCTCGTAGGGCAGAGAAGGTGAGCCGTGTGGGCGCCAGAAGCACACCCCCCCCCGGAAATGAGAAAACACATAAACAAGCCTCAAAAACAGAGTTCCAGATCACCTACAGCAACCCCAAAGGGAAACGAGATGGAACAATCTGATACTCAAACACCTGCACTCTCTGAACTGGCAACAAAACA
>NW_004624741.1:4392628-4495112 GCF_000247695.1 Heterocephalus glaber | reverse complement strand
CCTCCTCTCTCTCTCTCTCCCTTTCCCTCTCCCTCTCCCACTCCGTCTCCCTCTCCTTCTCCTTCTCCTTTTTTCTTGTACCATGGATCAAACTGAGGACCTTGTGCTTGTGAGGCAGGTGCTAAACCCCTGGCCCAAGGCTTTGGGAGACATCTAGATACAAGTCATAACAATGTTCTAGAATAAAGTTAACAGCCATGAAAACTGCTCTTCAAATTTGGTTTTCTGAAGCATATACCATCTCTCATGGCATGATTTGCTTTCCCATACTTCAGGATTATGTTGCATCTCTTTGTCAATAACTTTCAAAAGGGATGTAGCTCAGTAGTAGAGTGGTTGTCTAGCATGTACATAGCCTTGGGTTCTATTCCTAACACCACACACACACACACACACACACACACACACACACACACAAACTTTAAAAAATTCTGTGTAGGGACTGGGGCTTTAGCTCAGTGGTTCCGCCATCTGCCTCGCAAGTGCAAGGTCCTGAGTTCGATCCTCAGTACAAAAAAAAAAATTCTGTCTAGCTGGCTAGAGGCAGTTCCCAGGACATCTTGGCTTCCGCTTTGGACTCTTGTTTCTGAAACTTCTCCCCATACATGCTAACTCTGGAGGTCAAAGCCTTGCGTTTTCCTCAGGTCTAACAGTTAGGTAGACCCACATACCAGTGCCAAGGAGATGTCAAGGGCAGATGTCACTCTCATTCTTCTACACCCAGAGTTGGTGGGGGGAGAAAGCATATGGTTGGCCTGAATCTGGTAACTTTCCCATTTATGTGCCTTCTCTGTGACTGAGACTACAGTGTGATGAGAACTAAAGACCAGACCCTCCTTTTAAAAATGCTGTCTACAGACAAAAAAGAGCATTATTATCAATTTCTATTCCTTTCTTCTTCAACATTAAACATGATGCTTTCATTTGCTTCCATGGCCCTATGCTCACTCAATCCCTAGCATGAGAGAGAGAGAGAGAGAGAGAGAGAGAGAGAGAGAGAGAGAGAGAGAGAGAGAGGGACACAGACAGACACAGAATAAATTCCTCATAGGACGAAACCCAATTCTAAAGGTAGTCATCCAAGTACTATAAATCTTGTCCACTTCAAGTCAGAGATTTTGTTGTTGTTGTTATTGTTGATAAATAACACTGTTCCTTTCAAAAACAGTCTTGACACTTAAAGGGATAGATTTTTCTTCATCAATTATTCTTCTTATGCATTTAAAAGTTCCCTTAAGCAAGGGAGTACTTCAATAATATTTTTTAAAGTTTATGTAATCTTATTACTAAAAGTATATTATAGGCAATGAACCAGAAATAAATGTTTCTCTCAATAAATTATTGTAAAAGTCGTTAAGAATTTTAGGAGATTTTCCCTTAGAAGCTTGATTTCAGTGTTTCAAATAAACTGAGGGATGATTCTCTCAGCTCTATGAATTAAAGAGAGGTAACAAGTTTATGAATGGAAGAGAACTGAAGAATATTGAATGTCAGCAATATCACAAAAATCTTTTTTTTTTTTTTTTGCAGTACTGGGGATTGAACTCAGGACCTTGCACTTGGGCGGCAGGCGCTGTGCCACTGAGCTAAATTCCCAGCCCCACAAAAATCTTTTAACTGTTCAATTTTAATGGAATAAATGCTGATGGAAAAGACTAATTTTATGACAATTCCTTCAACTAGAAAAGACATCAGATAGTGTTTAGGCAGCATTATGCAGAATATGAACAGGACACTCAACGGTTTCCACAGGGTCATTTGAGGTTTATTTCAACTTTGAGTAAACATTGTATAAATACTTACTAAACTATTTTTTATATCATAATTTTGTGGTTTAGTTTTTAAGAAAGTGCAAAACTTTTCCAGAGTCCCTATATCAATTTGTTTCCCCACCAACAATGTATGAGTGATATATTTTATCTCCATCCATTCCAGCATGTGGTGTAACAATTTTTTTTCCCATTAAGTTTATTGGTACATTTTAGGTATACAATAGAGTTACATTCATCATTGGAATCTTGTACCTTTACATGACGTATCTTCATTCTTATTTTTTCCCAGTTCCCCTGCCCTCCTTTCACCCCCTCCACCCTTCCCTATTTACAAAGACTTTGTTTCCATTTTTTTCATTTTCTCGTATTTTTTTCCCTTCTTTCCTTTCCCCTACCCCTCCGACTTCCCCTACTCCTTTAGACCTTTTCTTCCTATTACACAATATCAATTATACATTTTGATCCTTTTTACCCTTTTAGTTTTTCACACCAGAGAAACTATTCAGTATTTACACGTGTGTCCTATTTATTTCACTTAAGAGTATGGCCTCAATGTGCATCCACTTAGCTATAAATGTCTCTATTACTAAACTATTGTTTGACACAAAGTCTTGCTAAGTTGCCAGGCTGGTCTAGAACTTGCAATCCTCCTGCCTATCCCTCTCAAGTAGCTGGGACTATACATGTGTGTCACCATATCTAGCTCCAAACTTTTATTTTTATTCTATCAAAGTTGTTGATTTTTTGCATTAACTCAACTCAATAAGAGAATTGCTGTAACAATTTACTCTTGTTTCTGAAATTTCATCTGGAAAGAATTTTGCTCAAAATGTCTTACAAGAAAGCCTTTTCCCATGAAAAATTACACACAAGAAAGGAAACTTTTTCTGCATTATGATTACTTGCATCCATAGCTAGCCTATAAAAAGCTGAGGTATTCAAAGCTTTATAATCATTGCAACAGTAAATGGATTTATTACAGTATTAATTATTGCAATAAAACTTTTGTCCTTGCCGGGGATTTAGCTCAGTGGTTTCACCACCTGCTGCCCAAGTGCAAGGACCCGAGTTCGATCCCTGGTACCAAAAAAGACCAAAAACTTTTGTCCTGGCACTTAAAAATTTGCTCACAGTTTTGCAATTAGATAATACTTCTGGTAGCAGTATGTTTAGAGTCATCTGAGCTAAAAGACTGATGACAACATACAGTGTGGGAGTATCAGAGGCTGAAAAATCCTTTGACTGCCTAGAAAGGGGGACAGTGTGGGTTAAAGAAAAAGACAGCAGAGACTTGCATAATTTCAAGCAAAGTGGGAGGGCTCAGTGCTTCAGAGTAGGCAAAAGACAGACACTCTGAGCTTGCCACTATTTGTTGTGTTGGTTCATAGGAAGTATCAGATGACTCATAGGGTGTTGATAATCCTAAATTTATGAGGATTTTATAATCTAAGGGAGTATCAGATGTCTCAGTATGGGACAATAATCCTGAGTTCAGGAGGATCTTAGGCTGATATAATCTTGCCTTTGAGCATCACAACATCATGGGACCATTGAGGCCTCAGAATGGCTTCCAACATGGGAGCACATTACAATTTCTACTGTGATTATTTAAATTTTTATCTGAATCTTCCTTAATAAAAAATTGTTATGGAGCCGGGGATATAGCTCAGTGGTGCCGTGCCTGCCTGGCAAGCATAAGGTCCTTAGTTCAATTCCTGATACATGGTGGGGGTGGGGGGAAGAAAACCTAAGGAGATCTTTTTGGGGCCAGGGATGTAGCTCAGCGGCACCATGCCTGCCTGGCAAGTGCAACATTCTGAGTTCGATCCCTGGGACTGGAAATAAATAAATAAATAAATAAATAAATAATTGTTATTTTATTACTTCCTTTAGTAAAAGTTGAAGAAATCACACATCTTTTATATAAGTTTAGCTGTTCCTGTACGCTAGTTTATACCTGATTTTCTACCATTTTCAATATTGAATGAACATTTGCATAGCGTACAGAGTTGCAAATGGGCATTTCTCTCATCTAATGTATTTGCACTTAAAAAATTCATAAAATTCACACCTGCATTTTGTGTTTTTTTGGGTGTTTTTTGGTACCTGGGATCAAACTCAGGACCTTGCACTTGCGAGGCAGGCACAGTGCCGCTGAGCTAAATCCCCAGCCCCACACTTGCATTTTGGAATCTGGGGACTCAGATATATACAAGTAAAAAATTACATAACACAACTGATTCAACAAAGGTACCGAGGCAATTTGATGAGAATAGCATAGTCAACAAATTGTGCTGAGACACTGGATAGCCACAGGTAAAAGTGAAATTGGACCCTTTCTGCCCTGCGAACCGGACCCGGGCGGCGGTGGGGCTCCTGGGCTTTGCTCCCTCTGCTCCCAGGCGCTTCCTGCTCGGGGGGGGGGGGGGGGGCGCATGGATGCTGGAGCTCGGCCTGGGGGCGGCGGCTGCAGCTGCCCGGCCGCGCTGTTCCGCGAGTACAAACTGGTGATGCTGGGCACCGGCGGCGTGGGCAAGAGCGCTATGACCATGCAGTTCATCAGCCATTGATTCCCAGAAGAGCACAATCCCACCATTGAAGATGCTTATAAAATCCGGATCCGTACTGATGACGAGCCTGCCAACCTGGACATCTTGGATACAGCTGGACAGGCAGAGTTCACAGCCATGCGGGATCAGTACATGAGGGCCGGAGAAGGGTTCATCATCTGCTACTCTATCATGGATCGCGGGAGTTTCCATGAAGTTCGCGAGTTGAAACAGCTTATTTACAACGTTCGGTGCACGGATGACACGCCTGTGGTTCTCGTGGGAAACAAGTCCAACTTGAAACAGCTAAGACAGGTCACCAAGGAAGAAGGGCTGGCTCTGGCCTGAGAATTCAGCTGTCCCTTGTTTGAGACTTCTGCTGCATACCGCTACTACATTGATGATGTTTTCCATGCACTTGTCCGGGAAATCCATAGGAAAGAAAAGAAGGCAGTACTGGCCATGGAGAAAAAATCTAAACCCAGAAGCAGTGTCTGGAAGAGGCTGAAGTCCCCATTCTGGAAGGATTCAGTGACTTGAGGAGGCGGGCGCTTCCCTGTATGCTGCAGAGCTTGCTCCAAGTGCCTGCCATAACCAGCAGTAGTGACTGGTGCCTGCTCTTTCTCCTGCTAATGACCGTTATTCTAAAAGTACCTGATGAGGGGGACGCGGCTCTGTGGAGTTCCAGTGATGTGGTGTTTAAAGTATCGTTTCTTAGTTGACTCTGATTTATTAACCAGCAGAGCGCTGTCTGCTTTGCAGTTATCACATCAGGACTTGATCTGCCACTGTTGGGGTCATGTTGCTGATATTAATCCACAGGAGTCATTCGCACAGGAGAGCGTGCAGCCCTGTGTGTGTGAGCAAGTGCACACTGGGGCCCTGTCCGCCTCCGCCTCAGATCCTGGGACCGCCAGGGCAGGGCCTGGTCCTGCTTCCCGCATGCCCTTCCTGGAGAACTCAGTGCTGAAAAGACCAGCACCCAGACAGCTGAGGAGCTGGCTCCTGCTGCAGACTGGAGCAGGAGCAGGACGGGGACTTGCAAGGTGTGAGCGGGAGGAGCCTGCTTTGCCGAGAAACGCACACTTGCCCAGGCGGGTGAAAGCCGCAGTGACTCTCTCCCCTGGAGGCTTTTTAAGGATTTGCATTTCTTTCCCTTCAAAGGCAAACGCTTGTGAGCCGTTACTGGCTTGCTGACCCTTGTTTGAATCCTAAACTGGGAGAGCCAGTGCCGTGAGCAGGCCTGCGTCTGCAAGGACGAATACTCAGTGCAGACTGCTTCCCCGTGCTCCCTCTCTGTGCTCTTAAAGGAGTTAGGCCTGGCAAGAGCTTTTTAGGGCCCGCGTTTGGCTGACTGCATCTTCCATACAGAGGAGACACCAGGAGCTTGAATATGTTACAGATGTGCCTCCTTGACCTCCAGAGTCATTAGGCTCAGAGTTCTAAGGGAGCATGTGGCCAGGTGGCGTGCATCTGTAATCTCAGCATTGGGGAGGCTGATGCAGGAGGGTGGCCTTGAGTTCAAGGCCAGCCTGAAGAACACAGTGAGACCCTGTCTCAAAAAACCAAAAAAGAAAAGAAAGCCTGTGGCTTTTCAGTTCATTGGGTCTAGAGCTTTAATGTCCACATGTAGTTTGTAACCTGCAGATTTCCTTCGAAGGACAGCGTTCACCTCAGGGTTGTGTGGCCTTGACAAAGTTCAGACCAAGAGAAAACCGCTTGGCTCTGTGTGTGGGTTGCGAAACTGTAGTCCTAGGAAGAAACAGCTTTAACTCGGTGGCGAGTGCTCTGTGATCTACACCTGTGCTCGTCAAAGGGCGAGGGCGGCACCTCCCCTGGAGTAGCAGTGTCACTGAAACAGCATCATGTCCTCTCAACTCTCAGGCGACTTGCTGTGGCACCCCTGGAAAAGCCCCCGGCCCAACTTGCTCTTCTCCATTGATATTAAAGGCAGAAGGACAGGGTTATTGTGGGTTTTTTATAGATCAGTGGTCTAGGGTCCAGACGTAAAGAAAAGTGACCGACAGAACATTTTTAGCTCTGAGTAGTGGTCCCTTGTGAAACACCTGAGACACTTGGTAGTGGATCAACCCTGTTTCTGGTGCTCAACCCATGCAGAAGTGAGAGCCACGAGCTGAGTCCGCGGGTCTCACAGGAACCACAGTACGGGGAGCGGGAGGTAGAAAAGAAACACAGCACAGCTCCACTGTGATATTGCACCTCGTGTAAACTGGTTCAGGACCTTCACGTTCAGCGCCTCAGCTTCTCATTACCAATGACCTAGGGAATTACCATTAGCACCCAGCGAGGAAGTGTCACTGTATAATTCTTGAAGGTAATCAAGGCAGCAGAGGACATTTCCAGCCCAAAGGGTCTGTAAGAAGTGAATGTGTACTGCGTATAGAAGCCACCAGGCAGGGACTTTGGGGAAGTCTCTGTCATGTGTTTGCTCCTTGGATGAATTAGTCCCTTGGATGGTGCTGAGGAGAACTGCTAGACGGTGTCAGGGTATAATGTGTAAGTCATAGCTTTATTCTGAGTGTAGGTAATTTATAAGCTCTAATCTACTTTATCCAGTCTGAGGGCATTCAAATTAATTACCACCTGGAACTTCAAAGCAAGGCATTCAGGAAGGAGTTGAAAGGCACTGGAACTATTCGTGTCCATACTGGATCTGTAAAACAAGATTATTCAAAAAACCAAGCTGGGCCTGGGGGTCCACGCCTGTAATCCTCCCTCCTGGGAGGCTGAGGCAGGAGTATCAGGAGTTCCAGGCCAGCCTAGACTAAAAACCAAAACAAAACATTGAAAAGCTAGTGTCTAGAATTAGCTGTTCAGAATTCAGAAGGGGACATTTGTTTTAACTTTGTGATGTATTAGCAAAAATGGGGCCTACCTACTGTGATGTTTGGGAAGAAGGGAGTTTTTCCCTTATGCATTTGTATATGAAGACAGTTTGTATGACACAATACAAAACTTTTAAACAAAAAAAAAAAAAAAGAAAGAAATTGGACCCTTTCTCACAAATAGCATAAGATAAATAAATGAGCCGGGGATTTAGCTCAGTGGTTCTGCCACCTGCCTCGCAACTGAAAGGTCTCAAGTTTGAGCCCCAGTACCAAAAAAAAAAAAGAAAAATAAAACAGCTCAGCATAGTGGTGCACACCTGAAATCCTGGCACTTGGAACGGCGAGGCAGGAGGATCACAAGTTCAAGGCCAGCTTGGCGCACACAGGGAGCTCAAGGACAGCCAGCACCACATAGTGTGAACCTATCTCAAAAAACAAAAGGAAGAAAGGACAAAAGATCTAAACAGAGATTTTGCAAAAGAAAATATACAAATGGCCACTGCAAGTGCACATGAAAATGTACTTGGCATCGGGCTGGGGATTTAGCTCAGCAGCACTTTGCCAGCCTTGCAAATGCAAGGTCCTGAGTTTGATCCCTGGTACCGCCCCCCCCCCAAAATGTACTTGGCATCATTAGCTATCATAGAAACGCAAATCAAACCACAATGAGCTGCCACTTCATACCCACTAAGTTGGGTATTACAAAAAAATGTAGAGAATGAGTGTTAGAGAGAATGTGGAGGAATTAGAACCATTATATCTTTCTAGTGGGATTATAAATGGTGCTGTCTCTTGGGAAAACAATTTTGAGTTTTCTCAAAAGATTAAACAGCATCCAGCAATCCACTGTGAGGTTTATACCCAAGAGAAGTAACACGTTTTACACAAATGTTCATAATAGCATTCCCTAAAAAATAGCAACCCCTCCATAAGTAACCCAAATATCCATTAACTGATACATGAATAAGCAAAATGCAGTATGTAACAATCCATTTCCATTATTTACCATGTAATATTCAAAAATAAAAAGGAACAAAATTCTGATCCATGTGACAACATAGATCAACCTTATATCACACTAAATAGAAGCCAGTGATAAAAGACCACATAATGTATGTGTCTTAGTTACTTTTCTCTTGTTGTGAAGACAAAATACTCAACACTCAAAGTAAAAGGGGGAAAGGTTTATTTAACTCAGTTTGTAGAGGTTTCAGTTTACAACTGGCTGGCTCCATGTCAGGGTGGCATGGCATTGCAGAGGTGAAATAGTTGATGGCAGGCAGAAGGTAGCAAAGCAAGCAAGAAACAAAACAAGCCTCTTTCTGTCCTTTATATTGTATCCAGGCTACTAGGATTAGGGTGGTGCCAAACCAATCAGTGGACTGATTTAGTAATCACACACCCTTAATCCCAGCACCCTTAATCCTAGCATTGCTCCCCGAATCAGTCACATACTCTAGATCCTGCCATCTCTGAAAAAGCCCTACCTATGACTTCAAGAGGCTTTGGGGTGACATATAGACACAAGCCATAACAGTATGATTCTGATTATATGAAATGGTCAGAATAGGTAAATTCTGACATAGACTACTGGCTGCATAGGGTTGGAGTGTTGGGGAGAAATGGAGAATGACTGCCAGTAGGTAAAGGCAGGGTAAGGGTATTAAATATCCTGTTAGAATATTAAAATGTTCTAAATATTAAAATGTTCTAAAAATGTTCTAAAAATGATTGTGGTGATGACTGAACAACTCTGTGTATATACTCATATTGTTTTTAAAAAATGATAATAGTAACCACAGCAAGAATGGAAAAGTTGTGTCTGATAAATCTCTTGGTTTAGTCATCACATCTAACAAAAATCCAAACTCACACCTACCTGTAAATGTGAGTTGAATCTTGAGAGTTGCGAACTTTGAATTTGCATATAAACAACAAATTGAGCTCAGTCTCTGGTGCAAAAACAACAAAAACAATGAACTTCTCAACTGCTTGCAAAGGAGTGCTGTACTTGCAAGGCATGGTGTCTGAACAAAGCCAGAGCTGTATATAAGGTTTCCAGGAGACTAGCCTTTAGGAATTGGTGCTTTTTTCAAGAAGCTGGAGTATTTAACGGCCTCTGAGGTCATTGGAGCAAGACAGCTGAGGAATGGCTATCCTTCACGAGGCTGGTCAATTGTGTGACACAGCAGCTGATTGGCTAGTGCCTAGAAACTTAGAGCTGTCAATGATTGGCTGACTTTCAGAAGCGTGGGGCCTGCCATTGATTTTCTTACACAAGCTGTTGATGACTGGCTGATTTGGAGAAACATAAACCCGGAATGAGACTGTTGCTGATTGGCTGATTTTCAGAGCTTGTGTACTGACGTGACGTTCTCTCTAAATAATGGTGGTTATTCATTCACGACTTGGGACTTGAGTAAAAGTCCTTGAAAATGAAAAACAAGTCCTTTTAATTCCTACAATGCTTCGTTTAGTTTTTCCTCAGCTAAACCTTCGGGAGACACCATAGAGGTTATTGTTGAGATTTTCACGTGTGGAAGAAATTTCAACCAGTGTTGTCATTTAAGTAATTCAAGCGGCAATCACTGTGGCGCAAAAACAGCCCTAGCTAATTATTTTAACACTGTAAAAATATGAATACAGGGTATTTAAGACATCCTGACAAGGTCAATAAACAACACAGGACGAAATCATTAAATAGGTCCTGTAAATACAGGACGCCTGGCAACCCTACCAATGAAATATTTCCCCCTATAGTACACAGAAAAGGACTGGAGCTCCGTGGGATTGTTTCTGGTCCAGGGTCCCGCAGCCGGAAATGGGTTGAGCCAGGATCAAAACAGCGAAGGACAGGATCCTCCCGGACCCGGTTAGCACTTAAGGTCCACGCCTTGCTTTGGGCTGAATAAGCACCGCTAACCCCAGGCCTGCTTGGAATCGGCTGGATGTTTGAAGGGTGAGTGCGACACTGATGAGCAGCATGTGAGAAGACAGCAGCGAGGGACCCTCCCGAGATCCCTGGAGGAAAGTCGGAATCGGAGGTGGGGCGGCCCGACCCCAGTGTAGATGCAGAGGAATGCTGAGCTGGAGCCGGGGCCCAGGGGGGCAGGGCTGCAGCAAGGCCCCGCCCCCCGAACGCGTGCGTGTGCGCGACTTGGGGCGCCGCACAATCCTACTCGGTGATGAGGGGCCTGAGAACAAGGTACAGCTGTGGTCGGGCAGCCCTCATCCTGGGGACCCTAGTCCCCACCGTCCGTATCAGCTGTCTCGAGGTTTAAGGAGGACGCAGCGCCTCGTCCATACACCGCCCCCACCCCTAGGCCGTCCCGACGCCCCCACGCGCTCTCCTTGCGTGCGCCCGCCCCGCCTCCCGACGTGCCCCGGCGCACCGCGCCCCCCACCCGGCACGCCCCTCCGCCCCGCCCGGCCGTCGCCGGCCTGGAGCCGCCTCGAGGGCTTGCGCGACCCTCGCCGCGGCGCCGTGCTCCTCCGCCGCCTGTCGCCATGGACGTGTACCCCTCGCACAGGCTGGGGCTGCCCTGCGCCCGGTCCCCCGGCGGCTCTGGCCGCGGGTCGCCTTCCGTCAGGTACGCTGGGCCGAGGCCGCAGAGGGGCGGCTGGGCGGGGGATGCAGGCTGTCCGTGTCTTGCGACGCCTCCCTCCGCAGGGCGTGGCCTGACATGGCTTCCTTGCGGACAAGGCTTTGGGACGGTTATTGGAGGAACGTTTCCCCTGAGCGGCGCCATCTGTAGAAGCCCCTAGGGCTGCGCTATAGACAATCCTACAACGACCCCGGTGAAGACCCCTTGTTGTGACATCCCCACTGTAATACTACCCCCCCCCGAAAGGGTCCTCTGTAGGGAACCCCCAGTGGCTTCCCTGTGGAAGCCTACGCCATGGAATGTCCCCCCTGCCACACACCGAAACGGCTACCTCAAAAGACACTTCCCTCACACAATAGGTCCCCTGTGTAAAGAACCTCGAATGGTGTCCCTCAGAAGCGGCGTACCTAAAAGCCCTGCTATTGTAGGGTCTAAAGCCTTTGCCTTTGACAGCAGCTGCCCTAAGGATTACCCCTGCCCCCTGCGTACATGCTGACAGCATCTTCCCTATTGCGCGTTCCTCACCTCCCCTTCCCCCAACCTGCATCACGACACCCTCTCACTCCACGGTGGGAGGTTGGCTTGGGGGAAATTGGAAGTCATTTGGGGCTCAGGAGAGAAAACTAGCTGGATGGATAGGGAAAAGAAGTCCTTAACCCCCGAAATGCCAGGCCCCTGAGCCTAAACACAGAGCCCGCAGTTGGCTCGGTATGCGGAGGATCTGCTATTGCGAAGAGCACCACGCCTACTTTCGATATTGGAAGATCCATTCCGATTTCTGCTCCCTGTGTCTTTGGGGCTGACCTTGATACAGTAGTCTGATACAGTAGTCTGGTTATTGTTTGTGACGGAGCTGGTATGGGGCATACGCTAGCGAAGTGTGGACGTTGGAATGATGGAGGGATTGCAGCGGAGACCTTGGCGGGGGGGAGAGCGAGTGAGCGAGCAATGAGCTTTGGTACGCTAAACTGTCATTAAACAAAAAGAGGGATTTCATATTTGTTTGCTTTTTCTTTATTCTAGCTACTTAGCAAAGTAAATATGGTGTTCACGCCGCCTGCCTCGCAAGCAAGCTCAAGGTCCCGAGTCCCATCCCCGGTACCATATATATATGTTATTGTTCCTTTGAAAAGAGGTTGTCAACTTATATTAAATGGCTTTTCCTACATTGTAATGGTACTTAAGGTATTCTACATGCTAATCTGTGTGTGTGTGGAAGGTCTTAAGTATACCCGAAGGCATGAAAATCAGAAACTAACTTTTAGAAATCTACCCCCCCACCACCACCACCACCGGGGATCGAGCTTAGGACCTTGTGCTTTCGAGGCAGTTGCGGTGCCACTGAGCTAAATCCCTGGCTCTTAATTCTTAAAATTCTGACCGTTTTATTTTCCTGCATTCCTTCCCACCACACACCAGCCTCCAGCTACTAAGACATGTTGTTAAGTGAATAAAGGACGCAAGAGGTCGGGATAGATAGTAATGAAACACTACATTTAAGGGTCTTAATTTTCACCGGTGATTTAGCTCAGAGGTTCTGCCGCCTGCCTCAAAAGCGCAAGGTCCCAAGTTCTATCCCTGGTACAAAAAAAAAAAAAGTCCTGGTTTTCTTCTAATTTGACATCGTGTGAACTTCTCTGCCCTTCAGTGCAGTTCCTTCTGGGGTTTAGTTTCAAGCCATTAGCTGTTGTGGCAACCATCTTCAGTCCATCTCAGTATTTCTGCCAGACATTTTCACTGTTTGAAAGTATTTGAACTTTGTATAGAGTGTTTTTATGTTGAAAAGAAGTCTGTTGGCTGACTTCATTAGTCATGCCTAAACTCTGAATCTTTCATGAGGTGGTTTGAATGAAACCTGTTAGATTTCAGACAAGGAGTAGTGCAAGTAGTAACACCAAGGCCTGGCTCTTTTGTGCCTTTACCCTCCTTTCCTACCTCTGTGTAATTGAACATGCTTTTTCTGCTGTTGAAGCTTTTCCACTTTTCCATCACTTTTGACATTAAACGTTCCTAGGTAGGTTTGAGCTTAGCCCTTTCCTGTCACCTGTATTTGGCCTCTTTGCTGATCTTTGACTCCTGAGTGATGAAAGAAGCAGGCCTAACTGGTGAAGTTACATTCCTAAAGACCCCTACATAGACTTTGCAAGAGGTGGTTCTCTTCTAGCAAGGGAGTTCATTTTCACAGATGGAGAATGGTGATCAGGAGTTAAAATATTATTGCTCAGAATTGGAGGCTTCTTTTAAGGATATGATAGTCATCAGTGCTGTCTATCAGATATTTTTGGTTTCTGTCTCCTGAGCACATAGTAGAATTGTACTTGCTTGTCTTGTTGAAGTTGGGTATGGCCTATGGTCAATGAAGTGTCTAGAGGAATAATATATAGTCCTTTGTGGTAAAAGCTTCTGGTGTAAGCTGAGCATGGTGGCCCACACCTGTAGTCCCAGCACTCGGGTGACTGAGGCAGAAGGATCACTTTGAGTTCAAGGCCAGCCTGAATTACATAGCAAGACCTTATTTCAAAAAAAAAAAAAACCTTCTGATGTATAAGTTTTCTCTCTTTCCTTCTGTCGTGATTGCTATTGCTGCTTCAAATGGTAGCTGCTCCATTATTCTCTGACCCAGAACAAAAGATGGAACAAAAAGTGAAATGCCCCTGGGATTTTGGAATTATTGCCAAAATATAACCTAGCCTATCTGAATTAATACCGAGAAAAAAATGGAAATCTGGCTCAAATATTCTTTCTCACTTCAAAATCTTTTTCTGCAGAGGGATCTGTTTCTGCTTGGTACTTTAACAGTACTTGGTACTTTAAGTCTCACTACCTTTTAAAACAAATAATCCAACATACACTATGTTAGGTGCTATGGATTCAGATAAATAAGGTCATCCCCTGCCTTCAGAGAGCTCTTTTGTAAGTGGAAAAAGAGAGATACAGTAAACGTCATACTGAACAGCAAGAAAAAGTACTGAGGAAGAAATAGGACTGAAGGAACAATAATGCAAGAAGACCTAGTTGGATTTGGCCCCAGTGTTAGAAGAAGAAAGTTGCTATTCACTGATATTGGGAATGCTGGTAGAAGAACATATTT
Source organism: Heterocephalus glaber (assembly GCF_000247695.1). Next base: position 4,481,246 of record NW_004624741.1, on the reverse strand, counting down.
GGGGAGAGTGTAGAGTTCAATTTTGGCCACATTCATTTTGAGTTACCTAATAGATATCAACATGAGGTAAGTTCAGTAGAGAGATTGGGACTATATGACTGCCATGAATATGCTTAAGACTCCCCAGTTGAGAACTAAGAATGAACTAGTAGGCTTGATAATCTAGTTATTGATAGAGGTCATTGGTGACCTTGACAGTGACAGGTTTTTTATTTTTGTTTTTGTTTTTTTGTACTGGGGATCGAACTCAGGACCTTGCACTTATAAGGCAGGTGGCAGAACCACTGAGCTAAATCCCTGGCCCAGACAGTGACAGTTTTGATGAGGTAGGTTCAAGAGAAAATGAGAGAAGAATTGAATAGTTAATATAAATAGTCATAGTGATGCTCCTTCAAGGATTGTTTTAAGGAAAGCAGAATGAGGCTGTGGGTGGAAAATCATGAGATATTAATAGAGTTCTTTTTGGGCTGACATCATAGCTTGTCTATAAATTGCTGAGAATGATGCATAAGGAAAGGGAGTTGATGATTAAAGAGAAAGAAGGGATGTTTGCAAGGTTAAGTCCTTGAGTAGGTAAGAGGGAATGGAATCTAGTACATAAATGAAGATGTTGGCATCAAGCTAGGTAAGTGCAAGGCAGACAGTTCATTTGTGGACCCAGATGCTGATATGTTGATAACTTGGTGGTGGAAGAAAGTGAAATTCATTGTCAGTTACTTCTGTGTTCTCAGGTAAACAAAAAAGATGGTCTTCAGCTAAAATTGAAGAGTGGAGAGGTGTTTCAAATTTGAGAAGAAAGAAGATGTAAAGTTCATCCAAGAGAATGAGGAAGAATGAGTTGAGGGAGGAAATGCGTTAAGATTGTTGGGTACACAAGTGCCCATTTGGTGTTTGTGGTTATAGATGTAAAGTGAGACCGAGTTAGCATGTTGTCTGTTTGCCATACAGTTGTGTTGAACAGCTTCAATGTATGTCACGTGGGAGGGAGTGGCAGAAGGATAGAGGGCAATGCTGTTGGAGAAGAGAAGTTAAGGAACTAAAAGGTGAACATAGTGGTACATACTGAGACTAGTGTGAATTAAGGTAAGAGTGGTAATAATAGAGACCATTATCCAGAAGCTAAAATCTTTAGGGAATGAGGAGGCTTGAGTGACTTAGGGATCTGTAGATGTCTGTAACAAGGAGGGATAGCAGGGGTCATGGTTTGGTAGCATGAAGAAATCATCCAAACAAAACAAAACAAAAAGCCCTGAGAACCAAAGGGCATGAATTTCCAGATGTAAAGAACTCGTCAAGAATATGGCATAATATACACACCAGGGCTGGGGGTATAGGTCAGTGGTAGAGCACTTGCCTTGTGTGCAGGAAGCCCAGTAATGAAAAAAAAATAAAATTCTATCAGGATTGGAAGCTAGAAGGTAATGAAGCAAACAATGCCTCCCAAAGGAAAATGGGTTTCCACACAGGATTCTGAATCCAGCCAAATTCTCAGATAGATGTGAGGAAACGATAACTACATTGAACATATGCGGGGTCTCAAAATTTGACATCCCATATACATTTTATGAAGAAGCTACTGGAGGATGTGCTTTGACAGTCTAATTAAGGGGTTCCTGAGCTGGGACTCTTCTATATCATGTATAGGTGGAATTTCTTCCTTATTAAGGAACTCATAAGGAAGAACTTTTTTTATTACTCCTGGAAATTACCGAAGGAATTGGGCCATTTTAAATTGCCATTTTCTACTTTGTTTCCCCTAGTATTTAGATCAGTGTCAGGCACATAATCAGTACTCACTAAATCTGAACTATTATTAGTTATTTATAAAACATTTCTTTCATTATTTATTGAATGAATAGAAAATAATTACAGGTGAATCTGTGGGTTATGTTAAATTTCATGGGAGTTTGGAGAATGACATTGTGAGCTAGGTGGTGAGAAAGTGGTTCATGATAGTGATGCTCTACTGAAAGAGACATTTATTTTATGTCTCAAACAGATAGATGAATAGAACACACAAATACATACAAATGCACACATGCATGTAAATACAAATGCAAATACAAATATGCACGTGCATGTCAATATGCACGTGCATGTGAAAGCACACTTGCATGTGAAAACACACATGTCAAAACACATGTGAACATCAAAATGCACATACACTCAGTACACACAAGTATGTCAAAACCCATCAATAAAAACACACATCAAAAATACATGTCGATGCACACATGTCTAAATGAACACATGAGTCAATAACATATGTCAAACATATGTGTGCGTCAAAATGCATGTGCATGTCAGTACTCCCACCCATGCCAAAACCCACATGCATGTAAGTATGCACATACATGCATACAAATGTAACTGGTGATATAGCTCAATCCTGGACCCAGTCTGCAGGAACACACATAGGTGCATGCACACATACACACACACACACACACACACACACACACACACACACCACGCACACCACCCACAGAAAGAAAAAAGAAAACCCAAAATGCTAAGCAAGATTCTGCCCTTGAATGTCTGAAAAATGTGACAGTTTAGCCTGTAATATACTTGCTTAGATGCTGGCCAGGTAGGTTTGGTGTGGTTCCTATAGAAAAAAAAAGACATGCTTGGTTAACCTTTTATGGCTTGTTTCTGTCCCAGAGGTAAAGGCTTAGCTTTCTGCCTTTTTACTGTATCTGGGATGATAGTATACTGTGGACTCTATTTTGTGAATATCCTGTTATTAATACTGGACAGTACCTTGACAGTATTTCCTAGCTCTGGGGCTGCTCTCTATCTAATGTTTTAATATTTAGAGAAGGGAGACTAAATGATGAGAGATGTCTTACCTTGTAGATTATACAGTTTAAATTATTATTTTTGCCTTGATACTTAAAAGAGAGAACAGGAAAAGCAGGTTTTGCAATTTGGGTACTTAAAACTGGTATCTGTAATTTTGAGCCCTAGTTTGAAATTCACTCATTTGGGATGCTTTTTAACTTTTTGTTTTGAAGTAATTTCAGATTTGTATATGATTTGCAAATATGGTACAGAGTGTTCCTCTATGCCTTTCGTGTGGCTTCCTCTAATGTTAACATCTTACATACAACCTTGGTTATATGTAAGAATGCTGGTATAATAAAGTATGCTGGTATAATAATTTACTCAGTAAACTTTTATTTACTTGGGGTTTAGTGCTCTAGACTTTATTTGAATTTCCTCAATTTTCCCACATGTCCTTTTTCTATTCCAGGATCCAGTCCAGGGTTTCACATTTCATTTAGATCTGGCATGCTTTTAATAGCTGAAAAGTGAAGGAAAGTAACTGAATGGTTTCTGAATGAAGACTTGTGAAACTGACTTTACAGAGAGCAGATTGTGTGAGGAAATGCTCATAGAATTCTGGAGAAAAGGAGGAAAATGGAAAAAAGATGTTTACAATGGAATGTAATACTTAGACTTCTAGAAAACATTTTCCATTTGTCGTGGTTAGCATTTTCTGAAGTTCTTTATTATGTATGTATGTATTTATTTATTTAACAGTATTGGGGATTGAACCCAGGGCCTTCAAACAGCTACATCCCCAACCTTTTAAAATTTTTTTTATTTTGAGACAGGGTCTTGCTGTGTCTCCATGCCCGATGGGCATGAATTTGCTATCCTTCTGCCTCAGCCTCCTAGAATGCTGAGATCAGATGGATGCAACACTGCACATGGCTAGAGTTCTTGAATTTAGTTTGTAGAGTGTCTTATATACACCAGTTAATGAAATTGTATCAACATGAATTGCAATTGGACATGAAGTCTAACCAGCAACCTATCAGGAACTATGGTTAACAGCTGGTAACAGAAGCTTGGTGAAAATAACTATCAAATTTATTCTCTTGCAAAAGACCTATCCAGAGGAGCGTAGGCCAGTCCCAATATAAAGGCATCAAGGAACCAGGCCTCTTCTGTGTTTGTATTTTGCTATTTTTAGTAGTTGGCTGCTATCTTTACCATAGTTTCATGGTCCTAAAATGGCTGTAGGAACTCCAGCCATCATGTCTGTCAGGTAAGAAGGGGAAAGGAATATTCCTTTTAGTTGAGTCAGTTTTCTTTTTCTTTTTGTTGTTGTTTTTTGTTTTTTGAGGCAGGGTCTCGCCATGTCATTCAGGCTGGTCTTAAACTCACAAGTGATTCTCCTGCCTCAGCCTCCCAATTGCTGAGATCACAGGTGTGCCCCACCATGCCCAGCAGTCACTTTCCTTTAAAGAGCTTTCTTAGGGGTGTCTCCCTAATGACTTATCATATGTTGTCTCATTGCTTAGCTCTAAAAGCAAAGGAATTCAGCTTGTGTACTCTTAGTAAGAAAGAAGGAAATGGATACAGATTAGGCAACTGTTTGTTTTACCACAAGGAGTTATGTGGAATAAGAGTTACTTTGCCTTGATTACTAATGGCTCTGATGAGCTTCACAAACATGTTAGGAGAAAATGCAAGTCATCAAGTAGTTAAATGATGCCGGCATATTTTCAGTAATATCATATGTGTGTGCATTTGTCCTTCCAGCTTGAGTCACTTTATGATTGGTGGTTGATTATGCCATGATAGCAGCAACATTGACTTTGCTTTTTCCATTGAAAAGTTGTTGGCCATAGCAAAGACATCAGTGGGAAATGCAGTTATTGCCTTGCCAGATGTCCTGCCTCTTTGCCTTTTCTTCAAGTCTCTAGTTAGCAAGGGGAATAAATAATTGTCACTCTCCGCTTTAATGCCAGGTTAAGTTTCTTAAACCTGTAGTAATTCTACTATGAGCTCATTTTAATCTGTACCTGAAGTCCAGATTAATGCTGATGTGGGTCTTGTTACTCCTTCTGTTGAAAGCTGAAAGGATTGTTCAGTGAACATTCATATATTCATAGTTACAGCTAGAGTCTATACTTAATATATTTGTCTTATATATGTATATGTACATTCTTCTTTCTACCCATTTTTTTTAATGGTTTTGAAAGTAAGTTGTAGACATCAGTATGCTTCAATCCTAAACATTTCCTGAGATTGATTTTGTATTAAGAAGAGTGCTTTGGTCCGGGGATTTAGCTCAGTGGTTTTGTTGCCTGCTGTGCAAGCGACTGGAGTTTGATCCCTGGTAACAAAAAAAAAAAGGGCAGCATAGTGAGATTCTATCTCAAAACAACAACATAAAAAAAGAAAGAAAGAAGCTTTGTGTTGCAGATGACAAACACTCAAAGGATATAAGTGAAAAAGAGAATGTAGTGGAAGGACAGTGGGGAGTTAGGAAGAACTACAAGAAACCCGGGCCTCAGCATTGGAACCAAGACTCGGCATGTCTTTTTTTGGGGGGGGGGGGTACGGGGATCAAACTCGGGACCTTGGCAAGCGCCGGAACCACTGAACTAAATCCCCAGCCTGGAACCAAGACTATTATTGACATGGTTGCCTCTGTACTGCCTTTCATTTCTGCATCTCACTGCCTGGCTGCATTTTTTCCTGTGAAGTTACTTTCCTCAAGTCAGGGAAGATGGTTTTTGTAGCTCCAAACTACATTTTTCCTATATCATGACCCTAGAGGCTATTCTCATTTAGTTCTAAAACAGATGTCCCTGGGAAGGACTTCAGATGACCTGGTTTGCCCCTGGGTAAATCATGATGGCCAGCAATAGCACAGAGTATGTTACCAGGAGGATAGAGCTGGGAAGCATGCTGAGTGGAGTGTGTACCTCAGAAGGCTTCCCATTCTCTGAGGCAGGCATAAACCTAGTGCTTGATTAGGAAAGGAAAACTACAAATGTAAAAATTGTTAATAGTAGCATATTAAGCCTATAAATATAAGAAAGCAATGATACTAGTTCATACACATGTAGGATTTGTCCCAGAAATGCAAGAACTGTTTACTATTAGGAAATCTATTAACAAAATTAATATTAGCAGATGTACCCCAAAACGTCTGCTTAAGATTTAACGCACATTCCTGATTTAAACCAGCTAATATGATAAAGTCCCAGCTCCCAGGTTCAACTCTTACCTACTCAGTCTGCTTTTAACACAGCAAAATGGAGTGATCTTACTAAAATGTAAGTTATTTCATGTACCATCACTCTTTTCAAATCACTCCAAGTAGAAAGCTCAAATTGTCAGTTTAAGACCTTAGCCACCCTGCTACCCCATTATACTTTTTTTTTTTAACTTAATTTCTTGCTGTTCTCTTCCCCATTCTCTTTCACTCACATAGGAGTGTCTCAGGGACACTCCTTTCAGGTCCTTTGCTCTTGCTGTGTAACTGAGATCTCACTTTAGTAAGGTCTTTATGTGAAGTCACTCTCAAAAAAATCTTTCCTGATTTTTCTATTTAAAATTAATCCACTTTCCTCCTGGGACTCACAAATTCCTATTTACCGCTATGCAACAGACTTATTTTACTTATTATTTTATCTCTCCTCCTTTTCCTTTCCCCATTAAAATGTAAGTTCTGATATTTCTGTCCCGGGGGTTTTTGTTTTTTCTTTCATTGCTAAATCTCCAGTGCTCTCCAGTGCCAAACACACAGTAAGTACTCAGTAAAATCTTGAATTAATGATTTGGGATAAAGGTAGAAGAAAACTTAAGGCAATAGACAGATATATTAATGTTAAAATTATAGTTTACCAGATGTAAACTTTGAAAAATGTAATGGACTCAAGATTACATTCAAAATGGAAACAAAAAATGATAAAAATACCTAAGTCAACCTAATAAGAATGTGTAGGATCTTTTGAGTGTGTGTAAGATCTTTTTTATAAATAAAAATATAAAAGTTGGTATGATATTTGGGATAGCTGATTTCTGTGAAAGAAATCGATAGCAGCTACTGTATGGTTATGAAATAAATGACTCAAAGATAAAAAAAAAAAGTTGGTATGAAAGTGTTAAACAAGAGAGGAAGGAAAAGAGAGACATGTTCCAGATTCAATGTGATTGTAATACAAATTCTCAGCAGAAATTTTTACAATTTGACAAGCTGATTTTATACTTCAACCTAAAGAGTAAAAACAATAAATCTTTGAAATAATGGTAGGAGTTGCCTTATCAGCTCTAAAGATAATCTTTTATACTAGAAAGTTCAAGTGCTAGCACACCTTAAAGCTCTGATTATTTTTTAATATAATATTTCTGGGAGAATAGATAAATAGATTAAATGGAGATTCAAAAATTAGATCCAGTTATACATACAACATACTAAACAACATACTCATACTATACAATATACTCTGCCATTTTATGTCAGAGGATTAAAAGGATGGTGTTGGAACAATCATTTGTATTTTGTGTAACAAAATACAGTTAGAATCTTATTTCACAAAAGTAAAACATTCCAGAGGAATAAAGAACTAAAATATTTTTTAAACCCACACATGAAATGTTGATGTTTATTTTGTTTATAGTACTTTTATGTACTTTTATAAAATGGAAGATGGAAAGAACAGAGATGATTGTTTAGAATTCAGAAATAGTGTACCTATAGCTAATTTTATTGTCAGGAAATTAATGAGGTATAGCAAAAAGAAAAAGTTCAGAGACAGGGTACCTAGTCTCTCTGGTTCTGGTGCTATTAATCTTTACTTAGCCTTGTGATCTTCGATAAGATCTGTGTAAGTCTTGGTTTCTTCATTTTATCATCCATCATGTCCAAATTTGGAGTTTTAACTTGAGGAAAATCAGAAATTATAGTATGAAAGTAGCGTATTTGATGTTAACTGTATTATTAAGTTACACAAAGTCTACATGTCTTGTAGAGGTGGAAATTTGTAGTGTTACAAGCTACAAGGTTTTTATAAACATTTTTTACTTAAAAGATAAATAGTTAAATAAGTGACATGTTTCATGGCTCGATGACAAATAATAGGCTGTGTTCTAAATTAAATTTAGGAAGCAAGAAGATGTATAAAGAAAAAAAGCTGAATGTAATTTTATTCATTTGACAAGAAACACTAATTAGGATAATGTATTACCCTGGAAAGAGGAAGGTTTTTCCCCATTTTATGTGTCTGTATTTTATTTGGCCAAGATACTGTACTTGTGGAAAAGAAACTCTGTTTCCAGTGCCTTGGCTTTCTGTAGCAGTAGTGAGGGAGCTGTTTGTTTCCTGGTCACATGACCTATTCATGCTTTTGTTACTGGCTGCTTGTAAGTTTGAAAACCAAAGAGCTCTTGGTAACGTTGGCGTTAGTAAGCACATTGTCTAGATGGTTTGGGAAATGGCCAAAGGACCAATGTGATGAAATCTTTCTAGTGCAGAAAATGAGGGCAAGATCAGTCTACTAAACATGAAAAAGTAGAAAGGGACAGGTGATCATTTCCCAGGAAAAGGAATTCTCTGACTTTAATATTCTTGATTATCTTACTGTTTCTGTCCTGGTGCTTCTACAACCTTAAGTTACCCCACATGACTCCTTCCTCGCTCCCAGTTTTTGTTATGAACATAATTCAAGCCATACAGAAATGGTGAAAAAATAAATAGTTCAGAGAATACTCATTAAACCCATGGTGTAGATTCAGCCATTTTTAACATGTTGCTGTATGTGTTTTATGTTTTTTCTTTGTTCATTCTTCTTTTATGTTTACCCTTTTTGAAGTAAATTGCAGACCTCACGATACTTCACTCCTATGTACTTCCTTGTGCATCTGCTAAGAAAATGTACATTTTACTACATAAGCATGACAACATTATCTCACCTAAGAAAATTATAGCAGATCCCCAATAGCATCAACTCCCCACTCCATATTCATTTTTCCCAGATGTCTCAGATATTTTCCTGTTTACAATTTTAAAAAATTAAATGAAGGTTTCCCTTTCTGCTGATTTTGTTTCATATAATACTGACTTTGCCTTGTCTGGTGGCGCATGCATGTAATCCCAGCACTTGGGAGGCTGAGGCAGGAGAAGTGCTGTGAGTTTAAGGCCAGCCAGAAGTACATAGCAAGGCCTTAACACACACACACACACACACACACACACACACACACACACACATTTTCTTAGTTCTAAATTTTTAAAAATTGTTTTCAAGTTCACATAAAATTTGCCGTGTTAAATGTACAGTTTAGTGCCACTCAGTACATTCACATTGTTAGGCTAAATCACCACCATTCATGCACTTATCTCTTTTCATCTTGTAAAACAGAAATTCTGTATTTACTAAGCAGTAACTCCCCACTCTCTCTTTCCTCTAACCCTTGACAACCACCATTCTGCTTTCTCTCTTCATAATGTTCACAATTCTAGGTACAGTACCTCATAAAAGTGGAATCATACAGAATTTGCCCTTCTGTGGCTGGCTTACTTCACTTAGTATAGTGTCTCAAGGTTCATCCATATTGTAGCATGTGTCAGAATTGCTTTCCTTTTTAGGAATGAGTAATATTCTCTCTGTGTATGTTCTACATTTTGTAGAACATCTTGGGTTTTTTTCCCTTTTTGCTATAGTGAATAGTACTGCTATGAACATGGGTACACAAGTAGCACTTTGAGCCCCTGCTTTCAAAACTTAAAGGTTTATACTCAGAAGTAGAATTACTATATCATATATATATCGTATACTATATCATATGTATATCAAATATACTATTTCCATAGTAGCTGTACCATTTTACCTTCTGTGTACCAGCTCCCCATGATGAGTGTATTCATTATGTATCACAACCATGTACTAATAAAAATGAATAAATAAAAACAAAGTCTTTTATAAAGCAAAAGTTTAAAATTTTGGTGAATTTAGTGGGCCTGGTGGCACATGCTTGTAATCTTAGCTGTCCTTAGGCTGAAGCATGAGGATTGCAAGTTCAGGGCCAGACTGGGCAACTTAATGAGACTTTGTCTCTAAATAAATAAATGACGCAAGCTGAAGATGTAGCTCAGTTCTCTCTAGGTTCATTCACGAGTACTACCAAAAATAAATAAATAAATAAAGATGATGTTTCAATTATCATTTTTAAAAAATAGATCATACTTTTTGGTGTCAAGTCTTAAGAACTTTTCACCAAACATCCCAAATACTTTCTCCTATATTCTTCTAAAAGTCGTATAGTTTTACATTTTTAGATTTAAATTTATGATCTGTTTTGAGTTAATTTTTTATATAAGGCTGGGTTCATGTTTTTGCCTATGATATCCATTTGCTCTAGCACCATAATTGAAAACATCCTTCCTCCATTTGAATTGCTTTTGCATGTCTGTTAAAAATTATTTAGGTCTATTTGTGTGGGTCTATTTCTGGCTACATTTCTATATAAGTACTTCCAGCTAACCGCTTGGGGCACTGGAGCGCCCCAGCTACTCTGTTCTGCTCCATTGATCTATGTGTCTTTCAGCCAACACTATTCATTCTTCATTACTTTCTCTTAGGTGGGGTGATTCATTTTTTCTAAAAAAAACAAAACAAAAAAAACTTAAGTATTTTAGTTCCTTTCCTTTGCTTTTCCATATAAATTTTAGAATAATCTTCTCTACATCTACAAAAACATTTGGATTTTGAAATAAATTGTGTTAAACTTTTTTATCAGGGTATTGATATTTGTACTATGTTGGGCCTTCTGTCCATAAACATGGTATGTCTCCATCTTTAATGTCTTTCATCAGTTTTTATAATTTTTAGCATGTACATTCCATGCATGTTTTATTAGTTTATTAAGTTTGTATTTCATGTTTGGAGAGTTGGGTTTTTCAAATTTTTTTTGAGATAGACTCTTATGTAGTTCAGGCTAGCCTTGAACTCATAGCAGTCTTCTTGCCTCAGCCTCCTGAATATTGGAATTATAGGTGTGCACCACCACACCCGGCTAAAGAGATTATAAATGGCATTATATTTTTAATTTTGGTTTCCGGTATGATTTTTTTCTTAAATGGTGCTAGGGATTGAACCCAAGGCCTCACTCACACATGCTAGACAAATGCTCTACCACTAAGTTATATCCCCAGCCCTACAATTTTCTTTTAGATTCCTTGAGATTCCCCACATAGACTGTTATTTACAATTAGGCCGCATCCATAAATAGGAACAGTTTTCTTTCTTTCTTTCCAGTCTATATGTATTTCATTTCCTTCTCATCACATTCAGTTGGGTAAAACTTCTGGTATTATGTTAAATTATAGGAGTGATGAGAGCAGATGTACTTCTTTGTTCCTAATCTTAGAAGAAAAACATTGTCTTTCACTATTACATATAATTCCAACTTTTGCTTGGAAGATGTTTTTAGATTTTTAAAAAATAAAATTAAAGGGCTGGGGATTTAGCTCAGTGGTTTTGCCGCCTGCTGCGCAAGCGCAAGGACCCGCGTTCGATCCCTGGTACCAAAGTAAATAAATAAATAAATAAATAAAATTAAAGAAAGCAGTCTGTTCCTAGATTTCTGAGTGTTTTGATTGTGAATACGTATTGAATTTTGTCAAATGAATTTTCTCCATGATTTTTTTTTTTTCTTTTTTCTTTTTTTCCAGTACCAGGGATCAAACTCTGGACTGCGTTTGCAAGGCAGATGCAGCGCCCCCACCCCCACCCCCAAGCTAAATCCCTGGCCCAAACTTACAACATTTTTTTTTTTGGTACCAGGGATCAAACTCAGGACCTTGTACTTGCCAGTCAGGTGCAGTGCCACTGAGCTACATCCCCGGCCCTTGCATGAGTTTTATAGTTGTGTGATGATGGATTATGCTGAATTGATTTATGAATAATGAACTAGGCTTAGGTATTCCTGGGATAAATGCCACTAGATCATGGTGTATAATTCTTTCTGTATGCTTAACTCTATTTGATAATATATTGTTAAGGAATTTATACTTATGTTCATAGTGGATTTTGGTTTGTAGGTTTCTTTATTTTAATGCTTTTGTCTAGTTTTGGTATCATTTGGAACATTTTGAAAGTCTCAGTGGACAACATTGATAATGACCCTGAGTCATGGAGCAAATGAGTTCGGCCATGGGAACTTCAAAAAGAGTCCAGTGGGGAAAAGGAATCCAGGGATTTAGGGAAAGGAAATACTGTTCTTTGGCTAGAAATATTGTTATTTGGATGAGTGTGGGGCAGTATAATGGAGCAGATTCAGAAGCAGGTAGGAGGAAAAATAGAGATGGGGATGAAGTATCACAGTCATAGAGGGTTAGCATGGTTGGTTGGTGGAGGATCTGAACAATAATGTGGTAAGGCTAGGACTGTATTGACTATAAAGAAAGGATTAGGGATTAGGGGCCCGAGATTTAGCTCAGTGGTTCTGCCACCTGCCTCGAAAGTGCAAGGACATGAGTTCAATCCTCAGTACCAAAAAAAAAAAAGGATTAAATGTAAGGAGTATTAGGGGGAATGAATAGTAGGGCTGGATCTTGGACCTGGAGATGAAAGGAAGATCAGGTAGAAGGATCAAAGGATCAGTCTTGGGTAGAAAATTGGGTGAACTTTTCTGGAGTTGCTAGGAAGGAGAAAGGATTGGTATGGAGAGAAAGGGATACTTAGAAATTGTATAGTCTGGGAGTAACCCTCCTCACACTTCGGGTGGGAACAAGGAGGTATGCCTAAGGCTAAAGGAACACTAATTCTACACAGAAATGGGAGCAAATATCCTCTGCTAGCACTCTTATCAGGGTAGCTGTGGGGATGAATTAGAACTTTGTTTAGGTCCTTAGGCCAGTTTTTTATTTTTAACTCATTTTTTGTTTTTGTTTTTGTTTTTGTTTTTGAGAGACTTATGAAAACCATAATAGGGGCAAGTTGGTGTGGAACCAAGTGCAAAGAAGCACAACTATAATCCCAGCGTTCTGGGAAACTGAGACAGGAGGATCGCAAGTTTAAGTCCAGCCTGGGCAGTTAGCAAGATGCTGTCTCAAAATTTAAAAAGGACTGGGGGTGTAGCTCAATGTAAAAGCCCTAGATTCAGTCCCTAAGTAACACCTCCCCCCAACACACACACACACAAAGAGAAGTCATTGGAAGTTCTTGGCGTCAGCTGTGGAATGATTGACCAGGAGAGGACCTTTGGCCGCATCCTTTGCTGAGCCCAAGAGCCACTGGCTATCCAGATGTTACTCACTAGTTCAAGCCAAGTGACTGGGGCAGGAGGATTGTCTCAAATTGGAGGCCAGCCCAGGCTGCATAGTGAAACCCAGTCTCAAAAAAAAAAAAAAAAAAAAGTGTAGTTTGAGCTAATTCTGCATTGTCTTTTCCAGAAGATAGAAGAGAAGGGACCCCTTTCCAATTCATCTTATGGTTCTGATACTAGCACCAGACAAGGACTAGCAAAGTCATTCTTCTTCCTTATGCCTTGTTGTAGGACCCTCACACAGGGTGCTGCTCTTCTCATGGGGCTGTTCTAACTGTCAGAGAACTGTTTTCTGTTCTTTTTTGCAGCTGCGGCCGACTCCGCCAGGTTCAGAGCATCCTGAACCAGAGCAGCAAGTCGCGACCTGACGGGATCCTTTGCATTCTAGGTGAGTAGTTTTTACAAAGTGGGACCCAGGGCTGGGGCAACTTGGATTCTTGTCAATAGTGTCATTGTGTGATAAACTGTGAGTTAGTATCCTTCCCTTAGTTCTCATTCCCCTGATAGCCATTGCTTTTTTAATGAGGTTGGATAAGAGAGATACCCTGAGATACAATGCCCTTATTTTTCCTGGAGCTCCTTCTGCCCCAGCCCTTTCCTCTTAGTCTCTCATAGACAACCACTTCCTGCCCTTGCTACTTGCTTCTTGCCCAAAACTATATATCTGGGACTTCACAGACACCCAGAACCAGGTAGTATATATACCTGAGGCTTTAAGAAGCAGTGGTAAAGGCTGTATCAATTCACTTCCTTTTTATTTGTCTCTGACCCAGCCTCACTAAAGTATAAGCTTTGGGAGGGCCATTTGTAGAGACAGCATCCAGAACAGTGCTGGGCCTTGCTCCTGATAATTTGCGAAATGATGTGTGTTTGTGGTTGTATCCACTTGTCTTCTTCTTCATGACTTTGAATTCTTTTCAAACCACTGAATTTGCCTTTATTTGGTCCCATATGTTTTGGTAAAAATCTCTTTGAAAGGTGAGTATGTTTCAGATCCCTATTGTTAGACTAACTGGAAGTATTCTTTCTAAGATCATTAATAAGCCATGGAAAGACTTGGACCATTTTTTTGGTTTTTTTCTATCCTTGAGAATTTCTTTCAGAAATTAATGGCCTCAATAATCTGTGCTGTTTGATTTTCTCAACCATATAGATTTTAGAATCCAAGAAGGACAACTAATGGCTGAGATAGTTTTTTTACGGAGTTCCTTAGCACAAAATTGGTCTGAGCTACTGACTTTGGCTATCAAGATTTTTGTTTTTGTTGTTGTTTTGGCTTTTTTGAAATCGTCTTTCCATGCAGTTGAGGCTGGCCTCAAACTTGTGGTGATCCTCTTACCTCGGCTTGAGTGCTGGCATTACAAGTGTGCACCACCACACGCAACTGAGCATCAGGGCAAATTATTGGGGCTCATTTGTATGTCACAATACAGCTGATCAGAACTTTTGTCTTGCAGGAATTGATAGCAGGTACAATGAAGGCTGCAGAGAGCTGGCAAATTATCTTCTGTTTGGTTTATATAATCAGAATACCAGTGATTTTGAGAAAACAGGATTTTCTGAAGAAATTCTGGATGGTAAGTCTATTGTATATTGGTAAACTCTATGTGATAGAAGAGCGGATGGTTTATTTCTGTGGATCCTTATTTCATGATCTTGTAGAATAACATCGGACTTAAAATAGTCCAGAGTCTCAGTAGATTAAACCTAGGGCCTTCACATTGAACGACATCCCCCCCCCCATTGATTTATTTACTTAGAGACAAGATCTCACTAAATCTCTGAGTTACCCATGGTGGGTTCAAACTTGCAGTCTTTCTGCCTAAGCCTCCCAGAATGTGTGTGGCCCCATGCATGGCTAATTTTTGCCTTGTAATAGTGAAAAATAACATTTTTTTTGGTTGATGTGTTAATATGCTCCTATTGGTCACCCACTGAATGAGAGACTAGCAACAAGTAGTGTTCAGAATATATTTACTGGGTAAATCAGCTTTGGGGAAGAGAGTAAGCATCAGTGTTTGGCTTTGTATCTTCTTAGTGAGGCACTGGTTTTCCTCATAATTGCTCGTTGCCTTTGTGTGCTGCAGGTTCAGATTCTTGCTGATGTCCAGTGAAAGCACTTTTCAGTTGTGATGCCAGGATGAGCCTGCAGGCTGCACCTACCAGGAAGGCTGTGTGTGGATCTTGAGTTGTGGAACAAAGGCTCTTTGTCTTGACTGTCTTTGGGAGTTGTTTTCTGTGTGACTTTAATTCATGGCGATGCCTATGACTACAATGCAAGCTTTCTGCTTACATTCCCCCTTCCTCAGCTCTGAGACACTCTGCCTGTGTTGGTGCTGCTGTGGGCTGTTGCCCAGGAGCTATCTCTGATATCACAGACTTAGCATCATGACTTGTCTGCCATATGGGTCAGGAGACACAGGAATAGGCAAATAAAACTGGACAAGAGGAAAATAGCTCTTGTGAAGCAGCTGGGAGAACATGAAAGCAGACATCTGATGTGAAATGATCTTGCTTGAGTATAGTTGTTCTCAGCTGGCCCTGTGTTGTTCCCTGGGATACATTTGCCAGTGTCTGAAGTAATTTTTTTAATATCACAATGGGATGGGGTGCTACTGGGATCTACTGAATAGAGGCCAGGGATGCTGCTGAACATCTCATAAGGTGAGGGACAACCCACAGTGACAAAGAATTAATTACCATGGGGCCAGGGATTTAGCTCAGTGGTTCCGCTTGCGAGGCAGGCAAGTTTGATCCCTCATACCCCTCCCCCCCAAATAATTACCTGATCCGTACTGTCAGTAGTACCAAAGTTGAGAAACCCTGAGCTAGTATGTGTGAAAATTCTTGTTTTACAGTCCTAATAGTCTTTATCTTATCTTTATAAATTATATAGTCTTGCTGGGGATTTAGCTCAGTGGTTTCGGTGCCTGCTGTGCAAGTGCAAGGACCCGAGTTCAATCCCCGGTACCAACAACAACAAAATATATAAATAAATAAATAAATAAATAAATAAATAAATTATATCGTCTTTATAGATTGATCAAAGCTCTCCTTTTTTTTTTTTGGTACCGGGAATCAAACTTGGGTCCTTGTGCTTGCACAGCAGGCGGCGAAACCACTGAGCTAAATGCCTGGCCCCAAAGCTCTCCTTTTTATTAGGAAGTACAGCAAGTCAACTGAAATTACTCCTTCCATTAAGTGTTTTTCAATTCTGATTTGGTTTCAGATTTTCATTAAAATGTTCTTTCCTTATGCTATGCAGCATCTGGTCATTTGGAAAGAATCTTGGCAGCTTGTACTAGCTACACATTTCACTGCAGCCAAGGTTGCTAAGGACATTACACTACTGAAAATAAGGAAATAGTTTAAATTCTCAGAGATATGCTTTTTTCCCTTATTTTTGTCTTTATTCTGTTACATGCCATAATGCGTACTTAGTAAATGAACATTTTTTCCAAATTAATAAATTCATCTTTAAATCCAAATAGTTAGAAAGCTAAAATCATGAGAAACATGCTTCTGCATTTAAGGGGGGGAAAGGCCAACATGAGTGGTTTATTTATTTATTTTTTTTAACTTTAAAAATCTTTTGCATATCCATCTTAGTCTGTTGTATTTCCTTCTTTTTCCTGACTGTGTACTCTTGTTAAATTTGTGTTTATAATGATGACATCAGAGTGTATTGAGATCCTGAGAATGGGAGTTCTGTGAGTGATTTAGGACAGGGCTCTTGAGCTGGTGGCCAGGAAGCCCATTGCTGAGAGGTGAGAGGCATCCCCCTTCTGACCCTTTGCTACCCTTTGAGTTAGCACTTTCTTAAGAGTCAACAATGAGGAGGATGCTCCTCCTGTGTTCCCTGGAACTCCTGGGCTGATGAGGTATGGATCGAAGCCACTTAAAAAGCCAACATTAGGGCCGGGGATGTAGCTCAGTGGTTCCGTCACCTGCCTTGCAGCGTAAGGACCCGAATTTGATCTCCGGTACCAAAAAAAAAAGCCAACATCAGAGCCAGTTTTGTTCAGGAGGCCACCCAGCTGTATGCTCAGCTATGGTTAGTATTCATAGGGCTTAGTCCCTTGCACATGCATAATATGTTTTCATATGGTGTGGTCTGTCACACTGTACTGCTGTGCTGGAATTGCCCTAAACCTGCTACATCAGTTGCTCCTCTCCCCTGTGCATCTTTCTCACCTCCAGCTGCCTTCTCCAGCAACTTTTAGCTTCATCTTGTTAGAAAGAGGCCTGGTGGCTCTGATCTCAGAGGACCCATGGAATAAAGCCTCTACTTTTCTTTTCTTGGTATGACTGCTTTCATTTTGTGTTTCCGTTTTTCAGACTGCTTTAATATTCCTGCTCCATTCTGTTAACTTCCTGCTCTTCTGTTAACTTAGGCTTAGTTGCACCCGTGGTGTTGTTTACTTGACCCATCAATGTTCCTTAAATCTGGAAGCTGCTGGTCTATTTACAGAAGCTATTTCCACTTGCTTCTGCTTCCTTCCTCCCAGCCTTTCCTGTGTACAGAGTTCATTGCCACATACAATAACCCTTCCCAAAGCTGACATGCAGTGTCCAGGTCCAAAGTTGCCTGAAGCTACATGAGCCAATGGCCCAGAGCTTTAGACACTGATATTTGTGGAAGAACAGCCTTTGGCCATAGTTCATGCGCTCTTTTCCTACCCTAGTGGCTTTAGGTCATGGAATTTCTATTTAGTATTTACAGTATCTGGGCAATGGAGTACACAGCTGTGTTTGGTACCACAGATTTACTCTGTTGAACTTTGCAAAGCACTGTGTTTCAGTAGATGAAACTTGTTCTTTTGACCTGTTTTGTGCCTGCATTACCATAACCAGAGGGTCATGGTGGTGGGAACATTGCATGAAAATCCTCACTGTCAACACTTGAATGGTCCTACAATCACTTGGAAGCACATTGCCTGATTAAATAATTTTCAGTTTAGAGTTTTGTTACTTTGTTTCTAAAGTGGTTTTAATTTGGGGGAGTGTGTGTGTGAGTGTGTGTGTGTGTGTGTGTTTTCAGTGCTAGGGATGGATTGAATCCAGTTCCTTCCACATGCTAAACAAGTGCTCTACCATTGAGCTACTTCCCTAGCCCTTAATAGTCTCACTAATTTTCTGGGCAGGAAATGTCTAAAGGAAAAGCCTTTGACAATTTTGCCTTTTGACTTTGTTTTTCTTACAGATGTAATTATGTTGATTAAATCAGATAGTGTCCATCTGTACTGTAATCCTGTCAACTATTGCCATCTGTTACCGTATGTGGCACACTGGAGAAATCTACATTTCCACTGCATGACTGAAAATGAGGTGAGGAGAAAAGATAGAATAGGCACTTCTTTAAGGAAAGCTGGTTATAATGAGAAGCTCCTAAAGAAGTCAAATTGCAGAGTGTGGTTACGTAAAAATGGTTCTTTAAGAAGAAAGTTTCACATTTCATTATGGAGGGTATCTTTCAGATAAATTGTTTGCCTGTGGGAGACTGGGGGTAGGAGGTTCAGATTAATACTTAGAAGTGGGCTTGTGAACCTGCCTTCCTGCCCTGCTGTCTTTACCAGCCTGAGCCCAGTCTCTCTGGGATTGGTGCCTAGGGTCGGCACTTGGAGAATTTTTCAAGCTTCATGAGATTCCTGGCTTTGGTTTTCTTAATATCTGTTCCTGTTTCCCTTTGGGTCCTTTTTAAGGGTTGGCTGGATATCAAACTGGGATTTAAGATTTAGTATTTCATGGAACTTGTGGTCTAATATTGGTCAAGAACCTTTCTTTCCATGTTGAGAATTTGGGGAATTTGGGAAGACAAGTTTGATCTCCTGTGTTTAGGTTTCCTGATCCATTTTGAGTTGATTTTTGTATATGATAAGAGATAAAGGAATGACAGGTATTTCTAACCAGAAAATATAATAGATTGACTATGAAAACAGTACCTTGGGTATAATCCTCTATAAGTGCCATTTAGGACAACCCTGGTGAAGTGCAGAGAAAATGTCTAATCAGAACCTATTTTGCTTTCAATTTTTCTCTTTAGTATGAAGATGAGGAAGCTGCAGAAGAGTTTAAAATTTCGAGCTTTGTGGATATGGTTAGAGACTGTAGTAAAATTGGCATTCCTTACAGCTCCCAAGGTGAGTATCTGACAGCAAGGCATTTAAGAACCTTGCATGGATGGTGTGTGATTCGGGTGTCCCAACTTCTTTCATTGGAAGCATTCAATTAGGAAATCCCATGATTCATTTTCACTGAGGCAAAGGATCAAGCAGGATAACATGTGGGGATTTTCCTATATAATCTTGTGTTCATAACTGTGGAGTTGCCACAGCAAAAGAGCAAACCACCCGTGTTCAGGTAAAAAAATTGATGAGGAGGGCCGGGGATTTAGCTCAGTGGTTTTGCCGTCTGCTGCACAAGTGCAAGGACCCGAGTTGGATCCCCGGTACCAAAAAAAAAAAAAAAAAATTGATGAGGAATTTAGCACAGTTGACATTTGGACTGTGTCACTTTTATGTAGAGTGTAGATGTGGGACCTCTGGATAATAAAAATAGTACTTTGGAAAGCCATTTTAAAATATGCTGATGGTGAGGTTCAAAAATGATGTGTGAAGGGCTGGGGATTTAGCTCAGTGGTGCCAGTGCCTGCCTGGCAAGCACAAGGTCCTGAGTTCAACCCCTGGTATGAGGAAAAAAAAAAAAGAAAAAAGAAAAATGATGTGTGGAATACAGAAAAAAAATCAATAAGTTTAGTAGGACTTATGAGGGCAAAAGCCTTGCATAGTAAAGCTACCGTTACAAGAAAGGAAATTTTTTGATTTAGAAGTTTTCCTCTGAGGAAGTTGGTTGGTTATGTTTCTTGAGGGAAAGGAGCCAACTTTGAGTCTGTTAATAATTATACTCAGTAAATGATGCAAGTCAGTTGCAACAGACTGCTATTTACTTATTTTTTACTTAATTACTTAGGAAAATGTGAAAACACTAGAGAAATCTGAGTTATGCAGCTAACTTGTTTATGGTTTAAATTTTTCTTGGCTTTTATATTTTATTTCTAGTTTCGATAGCTAACCTTTTTATCTGTTTAAAATTTATTTTCCTGAAAAAAAAAATTTATTTTGCTGGATGAGACCTTAGTGAACTTGTGAGAAATGATGCCTGTCTAACCACATTAGATCAGGTTTAGACTATGATATCCAGGATGGCATTTGATATTTGTTGTTGTATTTGATTCTTCTAGGTCACTTGCAGATATTTGATATGTTTGTGGTAGAGAAATGGCCAATTGTACAGGCCTTCGCACTTGAGGGCATTGGAGGAGATGGATTTTTTACCATGAAATATGAGGTATGTGTGAAAAGCAGTATGTTTGGGTTTTATCTGCCAGTGGGCTGTTTTTTGTAAAGGGCCAACAAAGTGAATATGCATTATTATAACACTCTGAAAAGTTGGCAGTAACCTCCCAAAGGCAAGGAGCAAGTTAAAAGACTTGAAATAGAAAACAGTTGCTGTTTAAGGCTGGTTTAAAGCTAATTCCAACTTAGCTTTTGTCTGCTCTTCTTGGAGCTCCTCTCTATTCTCCTCCCTGTGTTCCTCAATCTAAGTTAACTATTCTTCTCTCCACCCCTCTAGCACTTGAGGCAGTCCTCTTACAACTTTTATCATCCTGTTTCTACACATTTGTCACACATGCTCCACTTTCCCACCCGCCCTGATGTCTAGACTGCAAGCTTCTTGAGTAGAAAAACAACCTTGTTGTTGCTGTTGTTTGTTCCTCAGAAATTCATATAATTTGAGAACTATTGAAGAACTATGAAAGGAACAGTGCAGAATTTTGTATAAATATAGTGTACTAGAGGAAATAGAAGGGTTAGCTTTTGTGGCAAGAACAGTATCTTTAGAAAAGAAAAAAAGAATAATGACTTTATTTCAGTATTCCTCATATCGAGGAGATGACCAGTAAATGTTTGTTAAGTGAATTAATGAGTAAGTATGGAAGAGGTGTCATCCAGAGTAGATTATGGAAGTTGGCCTGGTAGGTTAGCAGCACTACCACAGGCATTCATGTTCCTCATAGGAGCCTCAGGAACTCGACATGCCCCAGCAGAGAAAACCCAGCAAGGGCAGCATTGGCATGCTAAAAATGAAGATATCCTCTTAGGGAGAGAGTAAGCAAGACCTTTGGAAGTAAGGCACAGAGTTAATTCCTATCCCTCCTTCTGAGAAGTACCAGCTTCCCTAGGAAATTGGATGGGGCGGTACTTGCCCAGCAGGACCATGGCATAACATTGTGGAGCAGCATGGCTTGGAGGGGAGCTACCACTTGGACTTCACTTTTCTTGTTCCCAAACCACAGCATCCTGACTACAAGTAGCAGAATATCAAACAGGCTTGTGGGAGGTGCCACTGACAAGAAATAATACTTCCTAATTCAGAAGAGAAAGAGCTTAAGGGAGACAGGCTACAGGGGCAGAGAGGAAGGTTAACATTTTTATAGTAATGGTTATATATATTTTTAATTAATTGTATGAACTAAGCACCTATAGAATGCCTACTACATGGCAGTTACTATTATAAGCCCTTTGTATGAAGTGACTGATTCAGTTCTTCTAACAGTAACTTTCTACATCTCTTATTTATAGGGAGGTAAATGAATTTCCCAGACTTATAGAGATAGTGGTTAGCAGGCTGAGGTCAGGTCCAGATGGTCTGGCTTCAGGACCTGTTTTCCTGACCCTCAGACTGCAGCTAGCAGCATTGGGCAGTGGTGAGCTGGAAGGCTGCATAACTGATGTGGCACAAGCAAGACAGGCTTTCTGACTCTTGCACCATGAAGTCACATTCACAAGGAGCAAAATCTCCCCATAAAACCTTTGAAGGGCAATGTAGAGTTTTACTGTAGCATAGTGCTTTTAGGGAGTAGAATGGCCTGTAAGGAGGAAACAACATAGGTATAATTATTATAAGTCTTCTGTCAAGGCCCTTTTCCCTAGCTTTTGTCCTCCTACGTATCTGCTGATTTTTATTCTCCCAGATCCCTTTTTTCTCCTCCTCATTCCTTCCCCATCTTTATTCTCTTCTTTACTCTGCCCTTCCAGTATTTTAAGGTATGGGCAGTTTGTTCTGCAGATTGGCTCTGCCAGTGGTTTTTTCCCTACAATCTTGATAGCCTGATGATTGCCTGTGCCAGAAAGACTCTTTCCTCCTCTGAAGGATAAGAAAAAGAGAACTGCAGATACTTAACAACTTAATAACTTTTTTTCATGGTCCTGGGGATTGAACCCAGGGCCTTGTGGATGCTAGGCAAGTGCTCTACCACTGGGTTCAATTCCCAGTACCATAAAAGAAGGGGGTGGGGAGAGACTGGAAGATTATAAGTCTCCAAATTCATAAGAGAATTAAAATTTGTGTTAAGAACTAGAAATCAAATTCATTCCCCTCCCTGAAATCTAATCAGTTGACATTTAAAAAGCTGTTCCATAATGTGGAGAGAGGGGTCAATTAGATTAAATCAATGTGGAAAAAGATGATAAAAGGGAGAACAGAGATGAAAACTGGAGGTACTGAAATTGAAGGAATTAAGTGACAGTTATTCTGTAATAACTTGAATCTCCCTCTGCCACCTTCCCTTTCCCCCTCAGAGTGACAGGCAGTCAGGCATTTGTCACTTTCACCCTGAATAAACAAATAATAGAAAATAGACACTAGAATTTTCTTCCTGAAACAAAAAAACACAACCAGGACTGGGGATTTAGCTCAGTGGTTTTGCCACCTACCTTGCAGGTGCAAGGTCCTGAGTTCGATCCCCAGTACCAAAAAAACAAAAACACAACCAAACAAAATATGTGAGATAATGATTTTCATGAAATTAGGCATCAGGCATTGAGGATTAGTGGCTCCCTGAGAGATGAAAATAAGTGAGCCTCATGATTGCTCTCACTTACAATTTTGAGAGTTTCCACACCATGCAAAGGGAAGGTGTACCTAGCTAGAGCCTAGTGTACTCTCTGAATTGAGAGATGCAGCTGGGAGTCCCAGGACACCAAAGCAGCTGGGTACCAAAGAGGAAAGAACTATGCAGAGCATCTCCCACCCTTACGTGGAGTATTCAGCAGAGCATTGATCAATGTACTTGTGTGTGAAGTAACTACCCAAAGCCAAAGGAAAACCCATCTGAAAAAATTTGAGAACAGTGCCTCATGTGTTCAGGGCCGGAAATGGTACCTATTCCTATCCCTTAGTCTGGAAAAACATTCAAAGGGGATTGCTTGCAGTACTAAGGATGGGTCTGTCTCAGTTGTAGGAAATAGTCCTAGACTGAGCACTGGTTCAGACCCTCCCAACAATTAATAAAAATGCAAATCCCATAAGGATCAAAATGTTTCCAAATATCTGGATCCCAGAACAAAGCATGAGAATATTTATAGAATAGAGTACAAAAATATCTAGTACCTTGGGGCTGGGGATTTAGCTCAGTGGTTCTGGTGCCTGCCTCACAAGCGCAAGGTCTCGAGTTTGATCCCCAGTACCAACAAAAATATATATATATATATCTAGTACCCAAAAAGGTAATATTCACAGTGACTGACATCCAGAGATTATCAGGTTGAAAAGAAGGAGGAATTAGATGTGGTAGTGCATGCTTCTAATCCCAGCACTCTGGGAGGCTGAGACAAGAAGCTCACAAGTTTGTGCTCATTTCAACATCACATATGCTAAGAAGATTACAAATTTGAGCTCAGGCTGAGCAATTTAGAGATTTAATGAAGCCCTATCTCAGAAAGAAAAAAATGTTTAAAGGACTTAGAATATAGTTTAGTGAAAAAGTCCTGGGTTCAATTCCTAGTCCTGCAAAAAACAAGCAAAACTTCTATAGATGAAAACTACACTGTCTGAAATGAAAAATATACTATCTGAAGCAGGGCACAGGGGTGCATACCTGTACATGCAGCTGTTTGGGTGGCTAAGGCATGAGGATTGAGTTCAAGCCAGCCTGAGCAATATAGCAAGATCCTGATTAAACAAACAGAAACAACAATAAAAAACACTAGGTGAGATTAACAGCAGATTGGACACTGCAGAATAAAAGATTAGTGAATTTGAAGCCATAGCAGTAGAAATTATCCAAGATGAAGCACAGAGAGATTAGAGAATCTAAAAAGAAAAGAACATCAGTGAGCTATCAATCAGCTATGAAGACAGAATAAAGTAATATTAAAATCAAGAAAAATGTTTGTTTACCATTAATCCTTTCTTAGAATCAGATGATGTGCTTCAGCAAACAAGGTAGTTAACCAAGAAAGAGGAGACAGGAAATCCAAGGAACCAAATCCATCATCCACAAGCTCTGGATGTTAGCAAAGAGAAGTGTCAAAGTGAAAGTTGTATCTGTGTAACAAGCTTGCAGGCCAGAGTGAAGCAAGAGAAAGAAAGGAAATTGGTGGATTATTTGACATGCTTAAGGCAGATCTCAGTTGGGAATGATTTGCCCTCTCCTACCCCCAAACATTTATTTGACAGTGTTTATAAATATTTTTGGTTTGGCTTTCAGGACAAGAGTGGGGGTATACACATGCAGTTAATAGAAAACTAGGATACTGCTAAGAATCTTGCAATGCACAGGGCCAGCTCCACACAGCTAAGAAATACCAGACTCCAGTGACAGTAGTTTCACTGTTGAGAAACCCTATAAGAAGGGGGGGGGGGGGCTATGAAAAAGAGATTAGGATTGATTTGTTAAAAAAAAAAATCTTGCAAGTGAAAAAAATGAGCTCTTAATGCATCTAAGAAAAAGGCAAGAAATCAAACTTTACTCAGTATTTATGTGGTTTTAGTCTTATAAACTATAGATGTAACAAAAATATTGATATTTGATGATGTGTGTAGAGAAAAAGTGTGGGAATGGGGATG
This sequence comes from Heterocephalus glaber, assembly GCF_000247695.1. The sequence continues at coordinate 4,456,262 of NW_004624741.1, read as the reverse complement.
AATATAAAGGAGTGTTTGCCATAAATTAATATTTAACTGCTAAAAGTGATAGAAGCATATTATATCATGAAGATAAATACCAAAAAGAGCTATGTCATGTACAGGAGCCTAGTAACCTCAATGAATGTAAACATCCTACTATAACATGAGCTAAGATTAATAAAATCAATAAGAATGAAAATCGGGATGGGAAATTTTAGGAGGAGGAAGGGAAGAGGATTAAAAAAAGAAACAAGCTATAGTATGTACATGTACCCACTCCCCCAAGATGATTGTAAACTGCATATACTGCAAACATGTACTAATAAGATATTTTAAAAGTTAAAAAAACGTAAAAAGATATTAGAACTTTCAGTAGTTGCTTTTGAGGAGTGAGACTAATGTAAGATTGTGAAAGGTTGGAATGCAGTGCCGCAGCAGACTGTTTGTATCATTGAAAGCTCTACTGTTGTGTTTTTCTTTTAATGTATGAGTTGTTTTTTCTGAACTAAAACCTCAGTATTCAGGTTTAATTGCAGTATTGGCACTTTGCATTAAATAAGTGGGTTTTTGGTTACAGTTTGGGCACTTGGTTTCTAAAAGATTCACCATCACTGGAATAGGGGATTATAGTTTTTTATTACAAGTATTTTGTACTATTTGATTTTAGAAATCATGGACATATATTATTTTGATTAAAATTTTATTTCAGAGGCAAAAAAACATAGCATATACATATGTTTATGCACGTGTATATAGGGTGTTTAAATATATATGTGCTATCATAGAAGATAATCAAAGGATATACCAAGGGTTCTGTAAAAAGTTTCCTTGAATGGGAAAGCATTTATTAATATTTATAGGTTCTTATATAATTAATAGTTGATTGATAATGTAATTATTAATGTTTTGTTGTATTATCAATATAATAAATAATCTCACTGACTTTATACCAGGATTATAATTTTAAACATTAGAAAATAATTCAGATTGTCCTAACAACTTGACTTATTTTTATGTTTTTGCCCTTTGTTGCAGCTGCAGGATGTGAGTTTGAATCTATGGAATGTCTACAGCAAGATGGATCCTATGTCACTCGAGAACTTGCTTTCAGAAGTAAGGAGCCAAACAGTGTTTAACTTAAAAATAGTACAGCCAGCTCAGTTACACACTAAAGCCAGGTGTGGTGGCACACTCCTGAGGCAGTTCAAGGCCATCCTAGGCTACAGAGTGTTCAAGTCCAGCCTGGATTACAGAGTGAGACCCTGTCACACACATGCACACACACACGCACAAACACTAGAGATTTAATTTGAAGAAAAGCAAGGTATATTTTAGTTTGCTTTAGTCAATGAATAGAGGAATTTCTTCTTAGATTATTGTCCTGAATTCCCCTTCCACTTTTGGTGAAGAAACCTCACCTGAGGCAAAACCAAGACCTCCTTACCTGGCCTTGGATGTAAGCTTTCACCTTTCTGTTGGACTGGACTTTACAAGGCAGAAGGTGTTTTTTGCTTGTTTTGCTTGTTTTGGTGTAAAAGATAAAAAGATGAGATATGGCTGACGGGAATCAAGAATTACAACAGGAGGGCTGGGGATTTACCTCAGTGGTGCACCGCCTGCCAGCGGAAGGTCCCGAGTTTGATCCCCTATACCAAAAGAAAAGAATTACAATGGGAGTGGCAAACTTGTTTTGTAGAGGCCTAGAGAGCAGTATTTTTGGCTTTGTGTGCCATATGTGTCTGTTGGAACTATTTGGCAATGCCATTGTAGCACATTGTAGCCTAGACAATGCTTAAACTTGTGGGTGTGTCTGTGTTCCTAGGAAACCTTGTTTACAAAAATAATGTGGCCCATCCCAGGCTATAATTTGCCAACTCCTCAGACATTAATTGTTCATCTGAACTTTGGAAAAAATTTTCAGGTGAGGGAAGCAATTTGCAATAAGAAGCAACAAACAAAACTAAAACTGGGGCCGGGGATTTAGCTCAGTGGTTTTGCCGCCTGCTGCGCAAGCGCAAGGACCCGAGTTCAATCCCCGGTACCAAAAAAACCCCCAAAAAACTAAAACTATAGAAATAAGTACTGTGCTTAAGCACCTCAGTAGTGTCATTCAGTGGACATGGATGGATGTGCATAATCACAGACTTGAGTATTCAGATGTGTTTGGGTTTTAAAAATTGGTAAATCTTTACCTGCTGTAACCTCTGTGATATGTCACTTTAACTTTGTACTTCCTATGTAGAACAGGGTACCCTAGAATATGTTACTATCATTTTTCATGAGGATCCATTGGGAGAGGCACAAAGAAAATTAAATATCAGTCTCTCTCTCTCCCCTTCTCTTCCCCCTCCCCCCTCCCCTTAACATAGGATATTCCAGGATTATCTTGAATATTTTCTGCCTCAAACTTGGAGCCAGTAGTTACTCTAAGGCATTCATGTTTATTTTAGTGAGTAATAACGTTCAGAGTTCATGATCTTATGCACTACATGTTGCATGATACTGTGGGACACTGGTTCTAGGTCCTTTGAATGCGCAGAGTAAAAATAAAAGGATAAGCAGAAAATGAAATGATACAATTTCAAAACTTGTATTTCCCTGAAATAATAAAAAGTTTAAATCTAAGTACTGAAGGCCAGGCATTTAGCTCAGTGGTTCCACTGCCTGCTTCGCAAGCTCAAGGTCCGGAGTTCGATCTCATACCAATAAATAAATAAATAAATAAATAAATCTAAGTACTGAAAAAGGCATACTGTGCCTCAGAAAATTGTCCCAGGATGGTCAATACTGGGACATATCCTGGTAAAGTTACAGTACTAGGATTAAAAAAAAAACACCAACCAACCAAACAAGAAATTTAAAATACTTTGGTAGAGCTGGGCATGGTGATACATACCTGTAATCCCCGCACTTGGGAAGTTGAGGCAGGAGTATTGCTGCAAGTTCAAAGCCAGCCTGGGATACAAAGTGAGGCCCTATCTCAAAAAAAAAAAAAAAAAAAAAGCTTTGGTAGTTAAAGGGGAAAATTCAAGCTGGCTATAGATTTTCTCATCAGAAAACAACTAAAGCAGTACCTATAATATATCCTTTAAAAAAGTAACCTCAAGGGCTGGGGATTTAGCTCAGTGGTTTTGCCACCTGCTGCACAATCGCAAGGGCCCAAGTTCGATCCCCAGTACCGAAAAACAAACAAACAGAAATAACCTCAAAATTTTATATTATGATTCAAGTTATAAAGGCAACAAACTTTTTTTTTTTTTTTTTAATGAGGCAAGGTCTTGCTGTGTAATCCAGGCTGGACTTGTACTCAATATGTAGCCTACACTGGCCTCACACTTGAGATTCTCCTGCCTCAGCCTCCTGAGTGCTGAGATTACAAGACTGCCACCACACTCAACTCACCAACCTATGTATGTGTGTGTGTATGTTACTGAGGATGAACCCAGCTTTGTACATGCTTGGCAAATGCTTTACTACTGAGCTACAACCCTAGCCAAACATTTTGAATTTGTAAGTGTGGGATCCATAGTTCTCAGGAGCTTCTAAAGAAACCTAATAGAGGACAGATTCCAGCCATCAAGATATGACTGGAAAGGTTATAGTGAAAGGACTAGCACCGAGCATAGATCTTTGATTACAGACTAAAACTAAAGCATTTGTGAGAATTATGGTGGTACAAAAGAGTGTAAGTGTATTAACTTTGTTTATACAAACAACATAGCTAACAAAAGTTGGTAAGAGAAAGAAGAGGCAATATGAGAAATTGTTTTCTTTATCTTTATTAACCAGAAGATAGCATATCATAAAAATGCCATTTAAAACACCCAAAAATCAAGTAATAAAGACACAAATATATTTAACGAAACTTGGATGGATAAGGAAGAAAAAGGTTAAGAAAAAGACTAATACAAAGAGAGAGGAAAAAATCAAACCAAAGTGTTTCTCCTGCTCTCTGAGCCCTTCTCAGGCCAGGTATCTCAGGTCCAGGCACTTCTCCAGTAGCTAGCAGCTGGATGGCCTCCAGTTCAACTCAGTTCTGATGCTGTCTCCTTGGAGACAGCATCAGATCCCACTGGGTAGACAGCATCAGATCCCACTGGGTGATGATTTAGTTTCCTGAGACCATCCCACCTCTCACTTTGGATCCCCAATCACAAGTAGTAGATTATCACCTGTACTTCTGACTCAGCTATAAATGTGGGGTTCCCAAGAAACCTTCCTTGGGTTCACTTAATTTACTAGAGTGCTTCACAGAACTCAGGGAAACACTTGTGTAAACTTGTTTGTTTTGGTTTTTTGAGGGAAAGTTCAGGCTGATCCTGAACTCACTATATAGCTGAGGTTGGCCTTGAACTTGCAGTAATCCTCCTGCCTCAGCCCCACTAAGTGCTAGGATTACAGGCCTCCGCCACCACACCCAACTCTTTGTTAACTTGTTTTTTGGTGCTACAGAGGATACAGATGAACTGTCAGTGGAGGAGATACATGGGGTGAGACGAATGGGAAGGGGCATGCGGAGATTCCTCCCTGGGCACTTTCGCATTCTGAGCTGACCAGAAATTCTCCATACCTTGTCCTTTTGGGGTTTTACAGAAGTTTCATTAAGTAAGTGTGGTTGAGTATGTCATTGGTCATTAGTGATTAGCTTAGCTCTCCGCACCATCTCCCCTTCTCCGAGATTGAGGGTTGGGGCTGAAAGTCCCAACTCTGTAATTGTGCCTTGGTCTTTTCACAGCACTTGGATTCTGAGGCAGGAGGAATGCCATGAGTTCAAGGCCAGCCTGAAATACATAGTGAAACCTTATCCAAAAAAAAAAAAAAAAGATTCCAAAGGTTTCAGAAGGTACATGTCAGGAAATTGGAAGACCAAATACGATATACTTCACAATAGTGTTACTAATTTCATTATTTGACATGGTCAGAGATTAATAGATACTGAGGAAATTGAGCATTAAGGCTTTTACATAAATTACTAGGTAAGTGCTAGAACTGAAAAGTAAAAAAAATTTTTTAAACAACATATTAAAGTTTAAACTTTCTTGTACTACTTCATGTATAGTGAAGATAAAATTGAAATTGGAGCTGAACTTATGTTACACATATGTAATCTCAGCTATTCAGGGGGCTGAGGCAGGAGGATTACTGTGAGTTCCAGGCCAGCCTGGGCTACATAGTGAGTTCCAGGCCAGCCTGAACTACAATAACGAGACCCTGTCTCAAAAAACAAACAAAAAAGATGAAAGAAAATTTAAGGGGAGAGATAGGTAGTTTGAGAGTGTCTGAGACTGGTGCCCCACTTTTGTGCACTGCCCTGAATATAGCCTTCTGCGAGTCCCATGTGGAGGCCAACATAACACTGCAGTTTGAGAACACTGCAAGCTTCTGTGGAGTCAGTGGAGAGGTCCACTCCAGAGAGCATTGTTAACTGCCTCTGGAGCCACAGGGACACACCTGCAGCTGCAGAAGCAATAGTAGTGATCATCACTCACTGTAGATCAGGCCCTTTCCTGATTTTATTATTATTATTTTTTTTGGTACCAGGGATTGAACTTAGGACCTTGCACTTTCAAGGCAGGTGGCGGAACCACTGAGCTAAATCCTTGGCCCTCCTGATTTTAGTTTTTAATTCATTTTGGTTTTTTGAGACAGGGTCTTGCTATGTAGTTCAGGCTGGCTTTAAACTCACTCACTATGTAGCCCAGACTGGCCTCTAACTCACAGCAATTCTCCTGCCTCAGCTTCCTGAGTGCTGGGATTACAGGCGTGCACCACCACTCCCACTCTTTCCTGATTTTCTTCCCACAATTTTAGATGATATCAAAGAGGGGAAGGAAGTTGTGGTCCACACCTATAATCCTAGTTACCTGGGAGGCTGAGGCATGAGGATTGGAAGTTTAAAGCCAGCCTGGGAAAATTACTAAGACCCTATCTCAAAACCTAAAAAGTAAAAAGGGCTGGTGCTATGGCTAAGCTGTAGAGTTCTTGCTTAGCATATAGAAGGCCCAAGGTTCAATTCCAGCACTGCAAAATGAAAAAGAAAAAGAAAAAGAAAAAAGAAGGGGAATGAAGCCTTTTAAATGTCTGCTAGTAATCTTTGCATCTGTCCTGAAATGTAAGGGCCAAGAGCCAGATTTAATGTTATTTTAGAAATAATTAAGCTGAGAACCCTGTCTAGAAGTGCTTAAGATTGCTTCTCAGTGGTGTAACTGCAGTAATAGTTCTCAGAAGTCGATAAGCAGGGCTTTGGGAACTGTTCTGCGTATGTGTTCCAGGATCTTGTAATTAACAGGTCATACCTACTTTCCCAGCCAGTTTTGCCATGCCTTAATCTCCTGTCTCACTTGCATCCCTGGGCTGAAGCCTCCTGGTCATGACTTATAATCTTTTTGATGATTTGTTGCATTTGCCAATGTCTTGTTGAGAATTTGGTGTCTATTTACATTAAAGAGATGGGCCTATAGTTGTCTTTTTTGATTGGATCCTTGTCTGGTTTGGAATCAGGGTAATGGTAGCTTTCAAGAATGACTTTGGGGGCCGGGGATTTAGCTCAGTGGTTTGGCTGCCTGCTGTGCAAGCTCAAGGACCCGAGTTCAGTCCCTGGTACCAAAAAAAAAAAAAAAGAATGACTTTGGGCCGGGTGTGATGGCAAATGCCTATAATCCCAGCACTCAGGAGGCAGAGGCAGGAAGATGACTGTGAGTTCGAAGTCAGCCTGGGCTACACAGTGAATTCAAGGCCAGCCTGAACTACGTAGTGAGACCCTGTCTCCAAAAAAAAGACTTTGGGAACATTCCTTCCCTTTCAATTTCATTAGAGTTTGAGGAGTATTGGTGTTAGATTTCCCCTAACGTTCTGGTAGAATTTAGTGGTGAATCCATCTTGGGCTTTTCTTAGTTGACAGGGTTTTTTGTTTTTGTTTTTGTTTTTTATGCTTCAATTTCATTGCTTGTTATTGGATTATTCGGGGTTTTTACTTCTTGGTTCAGTTTTGATTATTCATATTTATCTAGGACTTTATTCATTTCTTCTCGATTTCCAATTTAGTAGTATAGGTTTTCATAGTAGTTACTAGTAATCGTCTAGATTTCAGCAGTGTCCATTGTAATTTTTCCTTTCTTGTTTCTAATTGTATTGGTTTGGGTCTTTTCTTTTCTTTTTTTTTTGGTAAGATTGGCTAAAGGTTTGTCTATTTTGTTTATTCTTTCAAAGAACCAGCTCTTCAATTCATTGGTTCTTTGTGTTGTTTTTTAGTCTCAATTTCATTAATTTCTGTCCTGATCTTTATAACTTCCTTCCTTGTACTTGCTTTGGATTTGGATTATTGTTTTTCTGAGACCTTGAACTTCATCATTAGGTATTTATTTGGGCTCCCTTTGTTTTTCTGATGGGGTTGCTTACAGCTATAAACATCCCTCTTGGGACTGCTTTCAGTGTGTTCCATAGGTTCTGATATGTTGTACCAGCATTATCCTTTGATTCTAGGAGCCAGTTTCTTTCTTAATTTCCTCTGTGACCCATTGATTACTCAAGAGTGTATTGTTCAGCCTACTGTGGCAGTGCAAACCTGTAATGCCAGCCCTCTGAAGTCAGCTTAGGCTACATAGAGAGACCCTGTCTCCAAAAAAAGTGTATTGTTTAATCTCCACGTGTTTGCATAATTTCTGGGGGGGGGGTTGCCATTGATCTCTAGATTTTTTTGTTTTTGGTACCAGGGATTAAACTCAGGACCTTGCTCCACTGAGCTAAATCCTCAGCCACACTGATCTCTAATTTCATTGCACTATGATCTGGAAATATGCGTTAGATAATTTCAGTTCTTTTTTTACATATTTAAGCATGCTTTATGGGCCAGTATGTGGTCTATTTTGGGGAAAGTTCCATACACTGCTGAGAAGAATGTGTATTCTATTGTGGTTGGGTAGAACACTGTAGATACCTATTAAGTCTGTTTGTTCAGATGTTGGTTCAACTGCTATTTCTTTGATTTTTTGTTGTTGTTGTTGTTGTGTTAATCTGTTTTGTGATAGTAGAGTATTAAGGTCTCCCACTATAGGGATGTTTGAATTTCATTCCTTTTATGTAAGTTAAATTTTTTTCTGACCATTGTATTTCCTGATTATTAGTAATTGAATGTAGAAGTTTAATGAGTTTCAGAACTGATTTTCAGAGGAAAGACTACTTCCTAGAAGGTATTATATTCTTTATCAAGATGTATATAATGTTTAATAGGTCTCTTTGCTTTTGTTTTTTGGGGGGGGGGTTTTTGGTACCGGGGATGGAACTTGGGACCTTGTGCTTGTGAGGCAGGCAACGGCACCACTGAGCTAAATCCCCAGCCTGGTCTCTTTGGTTTTTGAACAACCATTGCTGTGCAACCCCCTGTCTTAATTCACAATGTAAAATGGTAATTGGAACTCAGTACTGTAACTCCTTCTCCATTTATATTACTTTTATACAGAGAAATAGTCAATTTGCTATTTAGGCTGGACATGGTAGTGCACTCCTGTAATCTCAGCACTCGGAAGGCTGAGGCAGGAGGATCACTGTGAGTTTGAGGCCAGCCTGGGCTACATCATGAGAAAAAGGCTAGGCTAAATTACATAGCAAGACCCTGTCTCAAAAAGCAAAAAAAAAAAAATTTGCTATTTAGTTATATGGTATTACATTCATGTAGGAGAAGTATGATCAGTGTTTGAACTCTTGCCTTTCTTTGGTGGTGGTGGTGGTGGTGGTGGTGGTACCTGGGAATGGAACCTAGAACCTTTGCACTGAGCTGCATCCCCAACCCTTTTTATTTTTTATTTTGAGACAGAGTTTTGCTAAGTCACTAAATTGCCCAAGTGCTTGGATTACAGGTGTGCACCACCACAATTGGCTAACTCTTGCTTTTATGTCTCAGTTTTCAAAGTAAAGTTGGTTCCTAACCATTCTTCAGAAATATTGGGTTTTTTAGAATATTTGGGTTTTTAAGAATATGTAAATTTGAACTCATACATGTAGGCATATTAGAAGTATTTATATCCATTGCAGATAATCATCTCTAGTGATACTCAGGTTGTTCTGTCTTTGGGTAATAAATTTTGTTCAAGTTGGTTTACATTTTTTTTCTTTTCTTTTCCTTTTACCTTTTCTTTTTGCAATACTGGGGATTGAACCCAGGGGCACATTTCTAGCTAGCTGTTTGTTTGTTTGTTGTTTGTAGACAAAGTCTTGCTAAATTCCCCAGGATGACATCAAATTTAGAATTCCCCTGCCTCACCTCCTGAGTAGCTCAGATTACAGGTGTATGCCACCATGCCTGGCTGACTTATCCCTTTAATTCAATACTAATAGTCCTTGGTAACTTCCTTTTCACAATAGTTGTGAAAAGATGAACCAGGCACATATCTTATACACTTCTTGTTCTGTTCCAGACCTGGAATTAGTCTTTTTCTGTAATAAATTCTGGTTTCTTTGAATGGGAAATAGTATTTCAGCACCACAATCTTGAGTGATAGGAATACTTATTACTTCTGCTTTGGTCATTGTTTCTAGATTTCTTCAGTAGACAGAGTTAGATAATTCTCATTTCTCTCCCTCCTTCTCCTTCCCTTTACTTCCCTTTCCTTGCACTCTCTCTCTCTCCTTCATGTATATGTATGTACAGTCAGTTGTCACTTAATAATGGGATATAGTCTGAAAAATATGTTATTAAGCAGTTTTGTCATTGTGCAGATGTCATAGAATATACTTACAAAAACCTAGGTGGTATATGACCTACTATACACCTAAGATATGTGGTATATACATCTTTATGCAGTGTGTATACATGCACACACACACCTATCTGCCTGACTTGTTTTATCCTACAGTATATAGAAAATGTGTTCATAAAATATCAAGGGCCGGGGATTTATTTCAGTGGTTTCACCACCTGCTGTGCAGGTGCAAGGACCCGAGTTTGATCCCCGGTACCAAAAAAAAAAAGGATCGACATAAAATATCAACACTGTCACATGTTTACTGAAAAAATATGTATTATATACATGTATGCATGTGCATGTTAGCATAGATAGTCAGTTTGTCTGGGAAGCAAATAGAGAATCCATTAGTGAGACTGCTGTTCACATTAAATATTCCAGCAGAGGTCCATTATGTTTACTGCAGAAGTAGAATCAGAAAAAAAAAAAAAAAAAAAAGGAAGTAGAATCAGTCCATGGCTGGCACAAAGCCCACAGGTCTGAGTACCTGTGCTCCACTAGAAGAGAAGAATGGAGGAAAGTGTAGATCCCCCTGTGAGCTTTGGTGCAGCAGACAGAATGTCTGTTGTGAACAGAGCACTAGACTGGATACCTGACATACTTACCCTTACAAAGTCAAAATGAACAGTGAAGGCAGCTATCCAATTTGAATACACATTAGTATCTTCAAAATAAAACCAAAGGTACTACATGAAAAGTATCTTAAGCAAGTTATAGCTGGTTGTTTTTGTTAACTGATGATGCCTTACATAAAAACCAGTAGCAAAATGCAATATATGCTGGGTGTAGTGGCGCACACCTGTGATTCCAGCACTCGGGAGGCTGAGGCAGGAGGCTCACTCTGAGTTTGAGGCCAGCCTGGGCTACATAGTGAGTTCAAGGCCAGCCTGAGCCACATAGTGAGACCCTATCTCAAAAAACCAAAAAAAAAAAAAAAAAAAGAGAGAGAGAGAAAAAAAAAAAAGAAAGAAAAAGAAAAAAAATGGAATCTGTGGTGTTTGGAAATAGAATGAGTTCAGAAAGGAAAAGCAGCTAGGTTAGGATAGGATGCGCAAGTTGCATGTAGAAGATAGTCAGCTGGGAAGGAGTAGAGTTCCTCAGTACTCACATGGCCTCTAGGAAGAGAGGGCTCCATGCCACCTCTGCCCCTCTGAACTTCTAAGGTTAGCTAATTTGTCCTTCAGTGAAGCTTCATGCTGTGAGACTTTGGGAACTGGACATAGTAGGGTGCCTCATAAATAAATTCTTCCTCCCAACAAGAGTTGATAAAGTAAGTTGATTAAGTAAGGGTCATTAACTACTTCTTTAAAATAATTTTTTGAACTATAATTCATGTACATAAAATTCACCCATTTTAAATTAACAGTTCAGTGATTTTAGTAAATTTACAGAGTTGGCGCAACCATCACCATTAATTTTTTAACTTTTACATCAACCCAAAAAATTATCTTGCTGGGTGTGGCAGTGTACATCTGTAATCTCAGCACTCAGGAGGTGAGGCAGGAGGACTACCACGAGTTCCAGGCCAGCCTGGAATACATAGTGAGTTCAAAGCCAGCCTGAACTACATAGTGAGACCCTGTCTCAAAAAAACAACAATAACAACAAAAGATATCTTGTACACACTTGCAGTCAGTCTTCATCCCCACACCCAGGCCCAGGCAAGTACTAGTATACTTTATGTTTCCATAGATTTGCCCTCTCTGAATGTCTCATAAATGGAACTCATCTCTGGTGGTCTTTCACTTTCACTTTACATCTGTCTTCTTTCACTTAGTGTAATGTTCTTAAGACTCATGCATGTGGTAGTATGTATCAGCAGCATGCCACTACCTTTTAACCAATATATATAAAATATAAATATATATTATTTATATTACATATAAATATATATTAGATGTTAGATATAAATATTGTGAATATATATTATATAAATATATATTTGTATATACATACCTGTATAGTCAGGTATTTGGGGATCAATTGCAGTTTCGTGATTTGGGTTTTCTTAAGTCCCTCCTTTATATGACATTATCTCTTTCATTTTCTTCCTAGGATTTGGTGGCTTTTGAACATCAGTGGACTAACTTCTTTGCTAATTTTGACACAGAAATTCCTTTCCTACTGGAACTTTCAGAATCACAAGCTGGTGAGGTATGTAAAAGAAGAGTCAAAGAGAAAGAAGAAATTGGTTGATTTATACATTGCTTATATTTGTTATTTAAATTTTTATTCTCACTGAGTGTGGTGCTGCACACTTGTAATCTGAGCACTCAGGAGACTGAGGCAGGAGGATCACCACAAGTTTGAGGCCTACCAAGGCTACATAGTGAGTTCAAGGCCAGCCTGAATTACACAGCAAGATTTGTCTCAAAAAAAACCCAAAAACTGCAGGTGTGGTGCACACCTGTAATCCCAACACTTGGGAGGCTGAGCCAAGAGGACTGTCACAACAAGTTCAAGCCAGCCTGGGCTGCATAGTGAGTTCAAGGCCACCTAAACTACATAGCGAGACCGTGTCTCAGAAAAACACCACCAAAGTTATTCTCAAAATGCAACGTTATCCTAATTTATTTTGGTTATTATTTCCTTAAGCTGTGTTTTATGCCAAAAGAAATTTACCTGCTATGCCTATCCATATATAAAAAGTTGTTTGGAGGCCAGAGTGCTTGTGAGGCCCTGGGTTCAATCCTCAGTGCCTCAAAAACATTTTTTTTTTCTCCTGTGCCACCTTCTCTTTTAGAAGGACATTCACTTTTCAGTTGGTGATGCTTTCATCAACCAGGAATTTGTTGAGCACTAGTTACTAATTCTCCATGTGTGAATAATACACCTTTGTTTGCTGAACCTCCAGGTCATGAATGTGGAGCTACCTTTCCAAGCAAACTGATAGTGAGCCATTACTAGGTTCAGGCTAAGACCTCTCCATGAGTGCACTAAAGTAGTTAGATAGGGAACCAAGGGCAGTCACAGAAACTAGTCCACAGGAAGGATCAGAAGGACTGTCTTGCATTGCCCTAAGTCTTCCTTTGGCTTGCACTGCCAGTCCCTTCTCCAGTGCACTGCAGTAGCCCAGAACAAGTCTTCTTTTTTTTTGGTACTGGGGATTGAACTCAGGGCCTTGCACTTGTGAGGCAGGCACGGTGCCACTGAGCTAAATCCCCAGGACAAGTCTTCTTCATCATTTGGAGCTGGCGTTGATCTTGTCGTGCATTTGAACAATCAGTTATCTGTTTAAAAATTTAATCAGTGAGATAAAGATGTTTTATATTTGCCTATGTAATTACTTTCTCTGGTGCTCTTCATTCCTTTGCATAGACCCAGATTTCTACTTGGTATCCTGCTCTCAGAAGGATGTCCTTTAACATTTCTGGTGGTTCATATCTTCTGATAATGAACTGTCAGCTTTTGTATGTCTGAAAAAAATGTTTCAGAGCTGGGGATTTACCTCAGTGGCGCTGCACCTGCCGCAAGTGCAAGGTCCTGAGTTCAATTTCTGGTACCAGAAAGAAAAAAGTATTTCACTTTTTTTTTCCTTTTTTTTTGAGACAGGGTCTTTCTGTGTAGTTCAGACTGGTCAAGCTGGTCTTGAACTCGCAGCAGTCTTCCTGCCTTAGCCTCCCAAGTGCTGCTATCACAGGCACATCCCTACACCCCTGGCTCACCTTCGTTTTAAAAGATATTTTGCCACATGTGAAGTTTAGGCTGACAGTCTTCACCATTTGGTGCTTGAAAGATGTTGCTCCACTGTATTCTCATGCACATTGTTTCTGGTGAGAAGTGTTTCATCCTAATCTTTGATCCTCTGCACGTAGCAGGTCTTTATTTTCCCTCTGGAGGCTTTAAGATTTTCTCCGTTTGGTTGGTTGGTTTTGGTTTTTTGAGGCAGGGTCTCCCTTTGTAGTTCAGGCTGGCCCTGAACTCACTATGTAGCCCAAGCTGGCCTCGAATTTACAGTGATCCTCCTGAGTGCTGGGATCACAGGCATGCGCCACCACTCCCAGCTCAAGATGTTCTCGTTATTACTGGTTTGAGCAATTTGGTTAACCATTTTGCTGTAGTTTTCTTCATGTATGTTGTGGTTGAGCTTCTCAGTTTTTGTCAAGCTTGCAAAGTTTTTGTCCATTATTTGTTCAAATATTTTTTCTGTTCCAAAGCTCTCTTCTTTCCTTCAGGGACTCCAATTACCCCTAAAATAGACTACTTCAAGTTGTCTCTTTTCTCCTTGCTGCCTTTTCCAGTTTTTAAAATTTTTTTCCCATCTCTGTCATTACTATGGTTCAAAGAGTGAAAGATATTGAAAAAGAGTTTCTGATTTATCTGTTCTGTGTGATTTGGACAAATGACAGATACATGTATATTTTCTGATATCCTCTTTTTTGTTGCATTGAAGAGTATCACAGAGTTATTTCCATTTTGCTCTTTTCACTCAACAATAAATCCTAGAACTTTCTCCAAATTACTTCATTGAAATTTTCTGATTTTTTTTTTAACCCCTGATGGTAGGGATCAAACCTAGGGTCTTGAGGGTATCCTAGGCAAGTACTTTACCACTGAGCTGCATCCCCTCTGAAAATTTCCTCATTTGTTACACTTTGTAATACTCCATTGTGTGGATTTGTCTTAATTTATTCAGGTACTCTCTTATGTATGCATGTGTAGGTTGTTTTCAATATTTTACCATTCCAAATAGTGTCACAGTAAATAACTTTGCTTACGTATTTTCATATCATTAGAGGGATGCATGCCTAGTAATGGGATAACTGGGTCTAAAGGTAAGCGCATATGTAGTTGTGTTAGCTGTTGCCAGATTCTCCCTAGGGGTGTACCATCCCAATTTGCATTCCCACCAACAATGGGAATGTATGAGAGTTCCCATTGCTCCAAACTCTCACAGAATATGTTGTCATACTATGAAAGATTTTACAGTCTTATAGATGGGAAATGGTATCTCAGTATTGTTTTAATTTACCTTTCTCTAATTATGAGCAAGTCTTTCATATGTTTCTTTCATAATGTTCTTTCAGATGTTTGAGTATCATTTTATATTTTGTTTTTATGTCTTTTTGTGTGTGTGCACTGGGAATGAAACCCAGGGCCTCATGCATGTTAGGTCAGCACTCTACACCTGAGGTACATCTCCAACCCAAGCATAGGTTTTTTTAGGAGGTCTTCTGTCCCTTAGTTTTAGAGTTCTTTATATGTATTTTCCAAATATTTCTTCCATATTTTACCATATGTATCCTTGATACTTTACTTATTATTTCTTTTGCCATGGAAACTTTTATTTTTATATAAATGATCTGTGTATTTCAAGTTATTGTGCAGAGAAAGGCTTTGATTGAAGGTTAAAGAATAATTCAGTGGTAGAGTGCTTGCCTAGCTAGTATGCACAGGGCACTGGGTGTGATCCCCAGAACCACATAAAAAAGAATATCTACCCTCTGGTATTTGCGTGGTTTAAATTTTTATATTTAGATTCTTAATCCACATAGAAGTTTTGTTTGTGTGATGTGAGAGATAGATCTAATTTTATGGATTTTTTTTTTCCCAAGTGATTAACCAGTTTGAATCCCAGCTGTGCAATTCACTAGGTCTGTGACCTTCGCCAACTTTTGTCTCTTAGCCAGTTCATCTGTACATAGGGGACAGTAATAGCATGAACCTCTTAGGCTGTTATTAGGATTACTTGACATGATTCATTTCAGTGCCTTTCATAGTTACATGATAAGCCCGCAGTAAATTATAGTGGTTTTTGTTTGTTTGTTTCATTTTGGTTTTGGTACTACGAGTTGAACTCAGGACCTTGCACTTGCAGGCAGGCTCAATGCCACTGAACTACATCCCCAGTCCAATTGTAGTTATTATTATTTTACCCTAAAAGAGATTTTACTGATCAGTAAAATAAACACCAAAATGCTAATTGATAAATAGAGAAATGAAAAACATATAACTAACAAGGAAAAAAGTTCAGATGGCTACTAAACACATATAAAATATTCTGTGTTAAAAAGTAAAACGTTGGGCCCAGGATTTAGCTCTTGCTTGGTTCTGGTGCCTGCTTCATGAGCGCAAGGTCCCGAGTTTGATCCCCGGTACCAAAAAATAAATAAATAAATAATAATAATAAAAAGTAAAAGGTTATAAAATAAGAGTGAGGTACCATTTTTCATTGACCAACTTGGCAAATCTACTTAAACCATTCATAGCAGTGTTGGTAATAAGACCAGAGGTAAGTACACTCACTTGCAAGTAAGCATGTACATTGATAAAACTGTTTTGAAAAACAACTTGGCGGGCCAGGGATTTAGCTCAGTGGCTTTGCCACTTGCTGTGCAAGCACAAGGACCTAAGTTCGATCCCCGGTACCAAAAAAAAAAACAACTTGGCAATATAGTTTTCTCTTTATGTTCTATAATTTTATTTCCAGAGCTGCTTTGGGAAATAATTATAGCTGCAGAAAATTTTTTTTAAATTTATTTTGTTGTGGTTTATGAGACAGAGTCTCACTTTGTAGGGGAGGCCGACCTTGAACTCACTATATAGCCCAGGCTAGCCTCGAATTTGGGGCAATCCTTGTACCTCTGCCTCCCAAGTGCTGGGATTGCAGGCATACACTACCATGACTGGCTCTGCAGATAAAATTTATTGAAAGTTGTTCATTATGATATTATTCTTTTTTTCTTCTTCTTTTTGATAGGGTCTTACCATGTCCAGGCTGGCCTCGAACTCACTATGTAGCCCAAGCTGGCCTTGAACCCAAGGTGACCCTCCTGCCTCAGCCTCCTGAGTGCTGCTGGGATTACAGACATGTGCCACCACACCTGGCTCATTACAGTATTATTCTTGATATAGACAAGTTAGTAATGTATAAATCTCCAAGAACAGAGAACTATTTATGTTAGTCAACTATCATATGTAGTCTATAGATGTACCTTAGAAAAAAGATTGAAGAAATGTACCAAAATGTTTAACAGTTCTTACGGATTATTGATGGGTTTTGTTGTATTCTACTAAGAACATATATTAGTTAAATAATTGGAAAAAATACAATAGGTGTTTGTTAGGGAGAATAAAATTGCCTTTTTGAAATTTTGTAAACTTTGAGCACTAAAATCTGCATGTTAATTTTTGATTAATGTTTAACCTAACACTGTACATCCAAAAGGTCAGAATGACTTTGGTTTCCTGAATTTATGTCAATGTACTTTTTTTTTAATGAAAAAATAAAACAAAATTTCATAACAAAATAATAGGAAGACTGGGTGTAGTGGCGCATGCCTATGATCGCAGCACTTGGCAGAAGGATCGCCACAAATTCGAGGCCAGCCTGGGTTTCATAGTGAATTCAAGACTAGCCTGAAGTGCATAGCAAGATCTTGTCTCAAAAAAAAAAACAACAAAGAGGGGGCCAGGGATTTAGCCCAGTGGTGCTGCCACCTGCCTCACAAGCGCAGGGTCCCGAGTTCAATCCCTAGTACAAAAAAAAAAAACAGAGAGAGAGAGAATTACAGTAGTTAATACATTGTGTATCATGCCAGGCATAGTGGCATAAGCCTATAATTCCAGCACTCAGGAGGCTGAGGCAGGAGGATCACTGCGACTTTAAGGGTAATCTCAGCTACATGGTGAGTTCAAAACCAGCCTGAACTGCATAGTGAGACCCTGTCTCAAAGGAAAAAAAATACATTGTGTATCATAATTTTAAAAGTAGTTACTCAGAGCATAAGACATAGACAAAAAGACTCTTTCTTACTAAAAAGAAACATAATAGCTCAAGTCAGTGTACTACATTCCTTCGATTCTCTCTTGTTACTCATTTTAAATTAGCATATTTTAATTAATATAATCATTTATTGGAAATGTAGAAAAAACATTTAAATAGAAGAAAAATAAGATCTCCATAGAAATAACAATTTGGACCATTGGTAGTAGTTGGTCCAGTTTTCTTTCAGTAGTTAAAAACTATAAATTTGAAAAGAATTTTGCTTTATTTTTTTTCTTTTTACAGCACTTTTTTCCCTTTCTAATATTTTGTCTGCTTGCTACCTGGCCCCAAAATTCATGTTGCTGTCTACCACACATAGAAACCTCTCTTCTCCCCACCTCTTTCATAGGCACCCATGAACATGTAACACATTTCCTTGACACGTGGGATACATGTATGTGAGGGGTTTTGTGATTATTTTACAAAATTGTGATCTCATATACAGTGTTGGCTTCTTTTTAGCCATTCAGAAGTTACTTCAGTCATGGAATGATCTCCAGCCATATAACTGAAAACAGGTAAGGTTCCTAGGGAGGAAGAGTGAAAGGGGTGGCTACAGGGGGGCATCCAAGTTCAGATGCTTGAGTCAAGAGTATGGACAGACTTCAGTGCTCAAAGGGTAAAAGCTCCGTACTCCGTAAATTTGTTTTCACTGCTTTTGTATTTATGTATTTGTTTTATTTTTCTGTAGTTTTATAGTGAAGTGGATTTTAAAACATTCTTGCTTACCAAAATCTAAAGAAAGGAATATTCATTCCATCCTCAGCTCAGGAAAGCAAGAGGAAACATATCCAAAGCTGGGCAGGGGAGCAGCAGAAGTTTGTGGGGGAGTAAGAGGGTTAAAGGCCCAGCCTCCCAAAGAAAATGGAAATAGCACCAAGTGTGGTATCCCACACCTGTAATCTCATTACTCGGGAGGCTGAAACAGGAGGATCACTACCAGTTCGAGGCCAGCCTGGACTGCACAGTAAGTTCAAGGCCACCCTCAGCTATATAGCAAGACCCTGTCTCAAAATAGTAAATAAATCTCTTGCCAGGATTAATATTTAGCCTAACACTATGCATCCAAAAAGATGAGAATTACTTCTTTGATTTCCTGAAAGCTTATATTAGTGTACTTGGTTTTTTTTAAGTGAAAAAAATAAAACAAAATTTCTTTTTTTTTTTTTTTTTTTTGTGCCAGGGATTGAACTTGGGACCTTGCGCTTGCGAGGCAGGCACTGGAACCACTGAGCTAAATCCCCGGGCCAACAAAATTTCTTAACAAAATGATAACACCAGGGATTTAGCTCAGTGGTTCCACTCTCTGCCTCACAAGTGCAAGGTCCCGAGTTTGATCCCCAGTACCAAAAAAATGTAAGAGTATAAAAATAGTTAATATACTGTATATCATGTTGGGCATGGTGGCACACACCTGTAACCCCAACACTTGGGTGGCTAAGGCAGGAAGATCATAGGGAGTTCTCAGCCAGCCTGAGCTATATAGTGAGTCCAAGGCCAGTCTGAACTCCATAGCAAGACCCAGTCCAAAAAAAAAAGGGGTGGGGGGGAGGAGAGAGAAGGATAGGAGAAGAGGAGGAGGAGGAAAGACTTCAAAAGTGGTTCCTTCTGTATTTTCATCACAATCAGCAGGAGGTGCTTCTTCTGATGTAAAAGGAGATGGCTCTTCCTTTTTTCCCACAACACTAGTCCAATCTAATAATAATGAGGTAAACTACCATGGTAGGACTTAGACTTACGGTTTTTCTGCCCAAAGCACTACTTAGCTTGCTTGATTTCCAGAAGAAAAGTCAATCACTTTTTTTTCTTTTCTTTTCTTTTTTTTTTTTTGAGACAGTGTCTTGCTGTGTAGTTCATGCTGGCCTTGAACTTACTATGTAGCACAAGCTGGCCTTGAACTTGCAGTGATCATCCTGCTTCAGCCCGAGTGCTGGGATTACGGGCATGTGCCATCATGCCCAGCGGTCATGTTTAGTCTTAACATTTTCCTGAAGCTTAAGTATATTTTTAAGAGGAATGAAGTGAAATGCAAAAAATTTTCTACATGATGTACATTAAGAACAGTTTAAGGAAAGGATAATAGAAACAATATTTTAAAATATCCTTTCTGGGCTGGGGATGTAGCTCAGTGGTGCCGCACCTGCCTGGCAAGCACAAGGTCCTAAGTTCGATCCTGGTACCAAAAAAAAAAAGAAAAGAAAACAGAATATTCTTTCTGAGCATGGCATGGTTTCAAATGTCTGTAATCCCAGCACTCAGGAGGATCGCCACGAGTTTGAGTCCAGCCTGGGCTACACGATGAGTTGCCAAGGGCAGATTGAACTGTATAATGAGACCCTGTCTCAAAAAAATTAATTATTTAAAATATCCTTTCTATCATTGAATATTTACTGAGAACCTATGACATACCAAGGAAGAGAGCTACATGGTTAAAAATAAACAACAAATGTAGTCTCCGCACTCATGGAATTTATAGTGTGGTGGAGCAGTAAGAAATTAACCTCACAGAGAAATATATTTGTAGAGAGGAGCAGGAGATTAGAGAGGGAAAGGGAAGAGGACATAAAAAGAATAAAGGTATGTTGTGTACATGTACCAACTCCCCACAGGAATGTAACATTATGTACTGCAAACATATAGTAATAAAAAAAAGGGAACAATAATACTGAAAAAAAAGAGAAATCATAGGGAGGAAGGCAGCAAGATGGTGTTGGAAAGCACTCTGGTTTGTGTGGACAGCTGGGGATGTAGCTCAGTGGCACAGCGCCTGCCTGGCAAGCATGAGGTCCTGAGTTCAATCCCCAGTACCAAAAAAAAAAAAAAAAAGCAAAAGTTCTCAAATGGTTTGTGTGGACAACAGTGAGTATGGCAACTTCCTGCCCACTTGGCTGCAGGCCCAGCAGGATGCTGTCAACATAGTGTGTCACTCAAAGACCCACAGCAACTCTGAGAACAACATGGGCCTCATCACACTGGCCAATGACTCACCCTTTACACTGGCCATATCCTCTCCAAGCTCCACACTGTCCAACCCAAGGGCAAGATCACCTTCTGCACTCTTATCCATATGTCCCTCCTGGCTCTGAACCACAGGCAGGGCAAGAACCACAAGAGGGGCATCATTGCCTTTGTGGGAAGCCCCGTGGAGAACAATGAGAAGGATGTGGCGAAACTGGCTAAATGCCCTAAGAAAGAAGAAGTGAATGTAGACATTATCAATTTGGGGGAATAGGAGGTGAACACAGAGAAGCTAACGGCCTGTGTTAAATACTCTGTATGGCAAAGATGGCCCCAGCTCTCATCTGGTGACAGTGCCTCCTGGGACCAGCTTGGCTCATGCACTCATCAGTTCTCCCATTCTGGCTGGCAAAGGTGGTCCCATGCTGGGGCTTGGTGCCAGTGACTTTGAATTTGGAGTGGATCCCAGTGCTGATCCTGAGCTGGCCCTGGCCTTTCGTGTTTTATGGAAGAGCAGTGGCAGTGGCAGGAGGAGGAGGAGGCCTGGCGGCCAGCCACAGCCTCTGCAGCCGAGGCTGATATTGCTGGGACCAAAGACTCAGACTACACCCTGCTGAAAATGACCATCAGTCAGCAGGGTTTGGCTGAACTGGGCTTCCTGACCTAAGCAGCATGACCGAGGAAGAGCAGATCGCTTATGCCATGCAGATGTCCCAGTAGGTCAGTCGTGGGTACCCCCTAGCTCAGTCATGGACACCCCCAAGCCAGCCAAGGAGGAGGATGATTACAACGTGATGCAGGACCCCAAGTTCCTTCAGAGTGTTCTGGAGAACCTTCCCAGAGTAGATCCTGACAATGAAGCCATCTAAAACGCCATGGGCTCCCTCGCCTCCCAGGCCACCAAGGATGGCAAAAAGGAGAAAGAGGAGGACAAGAAGTGAGACTGGAGGGGAAGGGGACTGCAAGGGTGGGGCAGGTAGGATGTAGCCCTCACTACCTGAATAAAGCTTAGCAGGGTTTTTCCTTCTGAGAGAGAGAGAGAGAGAGAGAGAGAAATCATTACAAAATCTTAGCCTTGAAAGAGAAAAGAACATGTGGTACTATGAAAACTAGAGAGCCTGGCCTCCTCTCGACATGAACAGTGAGTAGAGATAATTAAGAGAAAGGAGAACAGCAGAGTTCCTAAGATGAGAACATAAGGGATATAAAAGAAGATGAGCTTGGCTGGGGCAAGAGTGACCTTCCATGGAGCTGAGAAAGTTGAAAGCAGACCACACAGGTTCTTGGACAAGTGCTCTACCACTGAGCCACATCCCCAGCATACAGGTTCTTGTTGACCATGTGCAAGGTCCTTCTCCTGAGAATAGTATACTGGCAGTAAATGCTTTGCATGTTTAAAAAATTATCATTACTTTTGGAAAATACATTATAAAGATTGAGTGGATCCAGGAAAACAGAAAATCTTGTATTTGTTCAGGGAGGAAATGATGACGGTACAAACTTGGATTGTGACAACATGGTTGGAGAGAAATGGATAAATTAGAAAGATTTTCAAGAGGTTTATCGGTTTGAAAGGGTGAGGAAGCAGAAGTCCACTGCATTCACTTGGTGACTTTTGCCAGAGCTCTATAAATGAAATGACTGAGGAAGGTTGATCAGAGTGGGCTGAGCTGTAAGCAGAAAATGGGAAGAGGGTGGAGTCCAACCAAGAAAGGGGAAGAAGGGGACATGTGATGGAACCAGGCTCACAGGGGTGGTAATGAGACCATGTGCAACCCTCCTCTCCTCCCTCCTGGAGGTTACTTAGGAACTGGTTACTGCTATTGTCTTTCTAGTGTGTGTATTGCAATTACTATCATACTTTAAAACCTATGTTCCTATTAAAATGCTATATATTTTTTTAAATGCTGTGTTTAAACTAGGGTTTTGCTCCATCACTGCATCATGGACAGCAAATTTATGGGACTGATTTCTCAAAAAGGAGGACAAGCTGAAAATATAAACCTAGCATGGGTACAGTTATGTCCCAAAATGACTGATCCCTATGGGTCACTAGGAAGAGGCAGAGAGATGTAATCTTTTCCCAACCCACCAGGAACTTTAGATAGACTACCTTGCTCACGCTACAGGACATCAATCAGAAAACCCCTGGAATTCACTCAGGTCTGATGAAGTTGCCCTGGCTTGGTCTCTCTTCTAATCATGTGTTTTTTTGATTTGCTGTTCTAGCCCTAATAGGCAGCCATTTGTTCTCTTTGGTAATCACTCCACGCGAGAAAACCTGAATGCTGGCAACTTTAACTTCCCTTCTGAAGGTCATCTGGTACGCAGCACTGGTCCTGGTGGGAGCTTTGCCAAACACATGGTGAGTGGCTTGACTGCCTGTTGTTTAATTAGCTTTATTACCAAACTGGGGGAAAGGGCTTCTAGGCAAAAGGAACCTTTTCCACTTAGTATTTTGATTTAACCCTGAATGTGAAGTTGTATTGGAGTAAAAAGAAATTATTAGAAACTGACTATATTTTTTAAAAGTACTGGGTATGATTTGAAAACATTTAATTTAGAAATAAAAAAGGTTTAAAGCATACTTTTACATAGTAATTTTAAGCCTAATTTTATTGTGTCCTGTTACATTTAAGGATGTAAACCTTGATGATCATTATTCTTTTATTGAGTGTGCCAGCAGGAAGATCTTTGCTTTGATTATATTGTCTTTTACATTTCCTTTCTTTTCTTTTTCTTTTTTCTTTTCTTTTCTTTCCTTTTCATTTCTTTTCTTTTTTTTTTTCTGAGACAGAGTCTCACTGTGTAGTTCAGGCTGGCCTTTCGCTATGTAGCTTAGGCTGGCCCAGAGATTCTTTTACCTCAGCCTCTGGAGTTCTGGGTTATAGGTATGCACCACTCACCACACCCAGCTGTCTTTCACATTCTTTAAAGGAAACCTTAAACCTGCATATAGGATTCTAATGATTATAAAAGTTTATGTTATCTTTAATTTAATGTGTTTTCAAAATGTTCCTGACAATAAGGAAAGCTGGGGTGGTAGGTACTATTATCTCTCATTTGGTTTTGGAGAACATAAGTAAGACCTAAGCAGGTGTAGTTTAGTCTTTCTGGGCTGTTAACCCAGATCTACCTTCAAGGCAGCCCAGGATATAGGGCTCCCAGAATGTATGTGCTGTCAGGATCTTGCTGTTCTGCAAATGGAGGGCTCAAACCCCATTTTAGTCACCCAAACACTCTTAGAATACATAGAAAATGCTAGATGGAGCAGGATTCTCTCTATAATTTTACAAGTTGACTGCACATGTTTAAGAAAACTGCACATTTCATATAAAACAAATACAAACAGACTCTGAAAGGTGGAGAGTAGGAAGCAGACTGGTCAGGACCAAAGAAAGAAGATGTAGATGATTTCTCTGGGGTTTCTTTTTCCCTTATATCCAAACTGGATACTGGAGAATATTGAAATATTCAGAGTCCCAGGAAAGGTGCAGCCTTGAAAGACAGAAAGCTTTGCCAGGTGTGGTGGCGCACACCTATAATCCCAGCACTCAGGAGGCTGAGGCAGGAGGATTGCTGTGAGTTCAAGGACACCCTGGGCTACATAGCAAGACCCTGTCTCCAGAACAAAAAAAAAAGGACAGAAAGCTTTTAGACAACTGCTATATGCAAACCCCACAGAAAAACTGCCTCCTGCTCTTGCCCTACCCATGGGGTGAGTGAAGAGTCTAGACATCCACCCCAGGCCGGGGGTTTAGCTCAGTGGTTCTGGCACCTCCCTCACAAGTGCAAGGTCCCAAGTTCAATCCCTGGTACCAAAAAAATAAAAAACAGAAAAGACATCCACCCTTGCCAGACTGGAATTGAGGTATACCCTCCCTCATTCTCCTCAGGATGGTATCAAAGGAGGCTCAGTGGGGAGCCTGGCTGTTGTCCTACCCACAGTAACAAGGGGCCTGTCCTTGGGTTCAATGTCACAGGAGGCCCACACCACCACTGAGCAGTAACATGCCACCTCCAACCTAGTGAGACCCTGTCTCAAAATAAAAAGAGGTTGGAACTTAGCTCAGCATGAAAGCCCTGTTTTCAATTCCTAGGACTGTAAAAGGTGAAAACAAAACAAGGCCTTCTCCTTACTCACAGTGATTATCATCCTCCCAAGCCAGTGGGGTATCAGCTAAGGCATCTGGGGAATCTGAACTCCCACTGCCCCCACCCACACATACATGCAATAGCAGCTCAGTGAGAACCTGGACTTCACTCCTGCCTGGCGGTGATGAAGTGGTAAGTTCTCCTGCTCACCCACTGAAGTGGTGTCAGAGGAAACCTTCATAGGAGACTTCTCTTGTCAGTTCTGACATATAAAAGACTTGGGAAATTGTCCCTGTACTTAAAAGAAAAAGGGTTAAATAAACTGAAAATCAGTGCCCTTTCACTTGGGAAGATCGTAGACCAGAAACACAGACCCACTAATAGACTAACTCCCCAAGTACCTCAGCACCACCCCAACAGTTCTGCAGTATAGTGACAGGTAATTGCTACTGAAAGAGCTGCAAGGCATGGACTGTATGAGGGTGGGAAGTATTGCATAAGAATACGACAGGAGGGTTGGGGATTTAGCTCAGTGGTTCTGGGGCCTGCCCTCACAACCGAAAGGTCCGAGTTCGATCCCTGGTACCAAAAAACAAACAAAAAGAATACTACAGGAAGCCAGGCCTGGTGGCTTAGGCCTATTACCCCAGCATTTGGAAAGCTGAGGCAGGAGGATCTTGAGTTCAAGACCAACATAGGCTACCAAACAATTTCAAGGCCAGTCTTAAACCCAGGATCCTGTATCAAAAACAAACAGACATTAGTATGTACTACAAGAATGTAAAGCCACTGGCACTTTTAGCTACAGCTATAGAGAACATTAAACAGAACCCAACTCCCATCCAGATTAACATCAAATCTAACATGCAAGTCCTATTTACCTCAGTTCATATTACCTGATACATTTATATCTGGCTTCCAAAAAAAATTACAAGGCATGCTAAAAGGCAAGAAAAAGCATGTGTGAAAAGAGAACACAGCGGACTGTGATCCCAGCACTTGGGAGGCTGAGTCAGGAGAATCGCCCCAAGTTCAAGGCCAGTCTGAACTACATAGCAAGACCCTGTCTGAAAAACAAGACAGCAAAAGAGAATACAACCATCAGAACCAGACTCAAATAGGATTCATTTTTAGAATTTTCAGGCAGATTATTTATTTATTTATATTCTTCTTTGGGGGTACTGGGGCTCAAACCCAGGGCTTTTTTTTTTTTTTTTGGTACCGGGGATCAGACTCAGGTCCTTGCACTTGCAGGGCAGGCGGTGGAACCACTGAGCTAAATCCCCGGCCTTCCAGGGCTTTATTAAGCAGGCTAGGTCAGTGCTCTACCATTGAGCATAGTCTTAGCCCTATGGAGTATTTAAAATAACTATGTATAGCCAGGCATGGTGGTGCATGTCTATAATCTCAGCACTTGGGAGACTGAGGTAGGAGGATTGCCATGAGTTCAAGGCTACCCTGAACTACGTAGAGAGACCCTGACTCAAAAAAAACCCCACCTAAATAAGTAAATAAGATAAATAGGTAAAATAAGTGATAGGGGAGTCTCTGAGTGAGGGGCTGGGAGTCCCACATAATGACCTTTCATCTTTCTTTGGGTCCTTGCCCTCCAGCAAAGAATGAAGAAGTGGGACTCTTAGCAGAAAATGGGAGTGTCAAGACTGATATAGTACAAAGCAAAAGTTTATTTAAAGTGTGGCAAATGCAGAGAAAACAGAACAGCCATCTTAGCAGCAGAGTAGTGCTACAAGATGGAGGCATCCCACTTGGATGCCAGGCAAGAGATGTGTCCATACTTACAGGGGCAAACTGTTTTATTGATTGGTATGGGCTAGACCAATCAGCGTCTTAGCCTTTATTTCTGGAAAGGAGACAAGGTCATTTTGACATTTCTTAAGCATGAGTAACAGTTTCATAAGGCTACAGTAGGCTACATTGTTTTCAAGCACATGATACAAGACAAACATGTGATGATGTTACAATCATCGGCCACAGATAAGCATTTGCCCTGGGTTTTTTATGTCCCTGTAATCTACCCCTATGTTTAATATGTTAAGGGATCTAATGAAAAAAAAGTAGGCAACATGGAAGTAGGTGAATAATATAAGAAGCCTTTTTAAAATGCCTTTTTTTTGTGTGTTTGTTTGTTTGTTTGTTTGGTACAGGATCGAACTCAGGCAGTGGCACCACTGAGCTAAATCGCCCTCCCTGTTTGTTTTTTGAGACAGGGTCTCAAGTTCAGGCTGACTTTGAACTTACTGTGGAGCTCAGGCTGGCCTTGAACTAGCAGCAGTCTTCCTGCCTCAGCTTCCAGAATTCTGGTATTCCAGGCATGCACCACCACACTTGTCTCTAAAAAAAGCTTTTAGTAAGGGAAAATTTGAAAATTCAAGGAACATGTTTTAATTGAGGAAATATCCCAAAATAATAAAATGTATTAACCAACAATTAAGAATATATACCTGAGTTATCATTCCGTATTATAGCACTATTGATCATGCTTACTACAGTGGATTATAGTTAGAATAAGTGTTCATTTCATATCTGTAACTTGGATTCACAGTATTACAGAAAATGCTCTGTATTCTGGTGTGGCTTCCTTAAATTGAGTGAAATAGAAGGAATGAATATTTGTGAACATTTAGCTATTGTTTATATATTGTACTATTTTCTATTCCTTTAGTTGTCACATTAGCATTTTTGCATTTTGTAACTGCTGTACTAGAACCCTTATGAGATAATGTACATCCATTTCCATCTCTGTATAAATGAAAAACGTAACAAGGAAGACAAAAATTTTAAAACCTAGAGGAACCTGTTTTCTCAAGGGCTATGTACAGCCAGGCATGGTGGCACTCGGGAGTCTGAGGTTGGAGGATCACTGTGAATTCCAGGCCAGCCAGGGCTACATAATGAATTCAAGGTCAGCCTGAATTATTTTTTGAGGGAGGGTGGTACTGGGGATCGAACTCGGGTCCTTGCGCAGCAGGCAGCGAAACCACTGAGCTAAATCCCCGGCCCATCACCCTGAATTATAAAACAAAACCTTGTCTTAACAAGTGGGTGTGGGGCTAGATAGATGAAATCCAAATGAAGGTAGAGACCCAAGTTTCCTGAATTTGTTGCTGCTCTACAATTCTTCCTGTCATGTGGGCCAAGGTCTTTACTGTGAAATCTCTGGGCTGAATATTTTTTTATAGCAAAACATTTATTGGTACATTTTAGGTATACATAATGATAACATTTATCATAGGGAATTTGCACTTGTACACGGTACATCTTGCCTCTTTTTTTCCCATTCCCTCCTCCCTACAAGCCTCCTCCCCTCCCTGTATACAAAAGCTTTGCTTCCATTTTTTCCGTCTATTTTCACTTTTTTTTCTTGTCCCTTTCTTCCTTTCTCCCTCCCTCCTCCCTTGTTCCCATTCCCATTTGAATATTTTCTTCCCATTTCCCAATATCTAATATACATTTTAGTCCTTATTTTCTGGGCCAAATATTAAGGAGTGTCAAAACTTAAACACATTGTCTCTTTTTTTTCTTCTGAGTTGTGAATTCATTAGCATCCTGGTTTGACTAAATACCCTACAGCAACCTTACAATATAGCCAATGTTTGCAAACAAAACCAAATACACATACAAAGGATACCTTTGGAAATATGTACATTTAGAAAAAAAAAATAGGTAAGTGT
The DNA here is from genome assembly GCF_000247695.1 of Heterocephalus glaber. The sequence goes on along the minus strand of NW_004624741.1, from coordinate 4,428,027 downwards.
GGTGCACATCTATAATCCCAGCACTTGGGAGACTGAATCAGGAGGATTGCTATAAGTTTGAGGCCAGCCTGGGCTACATGAGAGTTCAAGGTCAACCTGGACTACATAGTGAGACTCTGTCTCAAAAAAAGAAAGAACAAAGCAAAATTAAGGGTGGTCTTTTATGTCTTTAAAAAATAAATCAGTTTTAGTAAAATAAAATATTTCCTTTAACTGTGTGCTTTTTGTTTCTCTAATAGTATAGTATACTTTGTGTCTAAGTCCCTATTCTTTTTCTATTTTTATTTTTTTCTGACATCAAGGTAGCACAGTGTATCTCACCAAAGGGACCTCTTGCATGTTCAAGAACATACTTTTTTGGAGCTACTCATGTTCCTTACTTAGGTAAGTCCCTATAAATTCTCATCTCATTAATTAACATGTCATCTTAATGAATGGCTTCTCCCATGAAATTTTATTAACATAAAATTTACTACTTTGTTCAGACGCTCATAACAATTTGAAGGCTTCCAACTCTTGCATCAAGAGTTGATGTGTCCAGGGCCGAGGATTTAGCTCAGTGGTGCCACCGCCTGTCTTGCAAGTGCAAGGTCCTGAGTTCAATCCCCAGTACCAGGAAAAAAAAAAAAAAACATTTGAAGAGTTGATGTATCTAATACATTACTTACAGAATGTATTTCTGGAGAAAACCTATTAGTTCAGCCTGTGGCTTAGAGGTCTGTCCAAGTGTAAGGTCCTGTGCTCATTGTCACAAGAAAGGCTGAGATAAATAAGACTTTGTTTGAGATACCAGGAGGTGTTGACTACAGTGGAAGTTTGGATGACTTGGCCTGGGGCCTACCTGACAGTTTTCTTGTGAAGAAAGTGAGAAAAGCTATGATAGGCTACCTAGGAGTTAGGAATTTGCTGTGGCACTATCCAAAAAGGTAAGACTAACAGGTCTTTCCTGCTTGCAGGTATACAGCTGCAGGCATCCCAAGAGATATGGGAGAAACTTCTAGAATGAATGTGGATCTCAGTATTGGCAGAATGGGGTACCCCAGAAGCAGGGTTTTCTCCTTGGTGTTGTTAAATAAGCCAGGTAACTCAGGAAAGAGCATGACTTGGATCAGATAATTAAGGAAATAAAGAGGCAGAACTGAGCCTGTTTTCTGATACCTCAAAGTTTAGAAAATTTTGAATCCAGAGGCTGATTCTGCCCATCTTCTTTGTTGCTTAGTGGTGATGCTGAGTGGAAAATGTCAGAGGTGGAGGTCCAGGAGGTTACTAGAAGGAATCAGGTTCCACTGTTATTTGTGCTGTACTGTATTTAACTTTTTTAAAATGGTATTCTTGACAGTGTCTTTGAATTAAATTAAGCCCTTCTAGCCATTTTATGAACTGTTTGCATATCCTGTGCCCTTATCACATTCTTAATACATGTTCTCTTTCATAGGTGATGATGACAGACTGTCCAAGAATAACAAGCTGCCCAAGAAAACTGAACAAATGTAAGTCTTTGTATTTAATTTTTCTGTCTCTGAGTTGAGCCTCTCAGTTGTGGCTGTCCTATTTCCTGTTGAGATCAGCAGTAATTAGGACTTCTGATTATGAGGCAAACCACTCTGTAGTTACCCAGCAGGTCCCCAGCACCTGTCTTTTGGTTTCAAATCTAGGCCAGAGGACCCTGCCAGCTTGCTATCTGCTCCTCTCTCCAGAACTCAAGAAACTTCTATCTGTCCACCCCTGATTTATATGACAAAGCTCCCCTTCATGTTTTCTACATAGCACTTTTTTGGGGGTTGGGGGGGAACTAGGGATTCAACTCTGGTCCTTGTGCTTGCAAGGCAGGCGGTGGAACCACTGAGCTAAATCCCCACCCCAATAGCACATTTTTTATTGAGGATTTTTCTTAAAACATTCCGAAATCTGCTGGGAAAATCTATGAAACCCCATGTGGTCTCAGGAGTGTTTTCTCTGGACTTGACACTCAAGCTTATGGAACAGAGCTGCAGTCTGAATCAGCTGTGCAACCTTACAAAGGTCCTACCTTAAGTGGATTTTTCCCTTTACCTACAGCAGGAAACCAAAGACAGGAAATAAATTCATTAATGCTGAAAAAACTGAATTCCAAAAAGCATCCTCCTCTAGAAATATAGACATAATAGAGTTCTGTTATCTAATTAGACACCCCAGCATAAACTGGTGAGATCCAGACTAGTGCTCCCGAAAGGCCAGCAGCGACAGGCTACAAAGAATTATCTAAGGATCTTTTCAAAATATAGATTCCCCTGGGCCGGGGATTTAGCTCAGTGGTTCCACCGCCTGCCTCACAAGCTCAAGGACCCGAGTTTGATCCCCAATACCAATATATATATATATATATATATATATATTCCCCTGACCCAATCCCAGAACTACTGAAACAGGATTTCTAAGGTAGGGGCCACAAAGTTGTACTGGAGAAAATGTAATGCAAGTAATACTATAGTCATAGTACTATAGAAAGTATGGAGGTAGAGAAAAGAAAATAATACTTCTTCCTCTCTGGCATTATCCATTTGTATCTTGTACACAGTGTATCTTTCTGGGCTTTAAAAAATTATGCTGAAGGGCAGGGGATTTAGCTCAGTGGTTTTGTCACTTCCCTCACAAGGACCCGAGTTTGATCCCTAGTACCAAAAAAAAAAAAATTTTGCTGAAAGTTTTATTTTTTAAAGTTTTATGTAACTGTAATCTAATGTATATATAGTTTTGTTTTTTGTTTTTTGCAGGTTTCCTTCACTTTAGCAGCAACTCAACCATTTTCTCATATGTTGGTGCGTGTAGTCTTGCTTTGTGCCTGCTTGCGCTTCCATGCCAGCTGAGCTTAACCACTGCCCAAGGTCCTGTTTCTGGATCTTTAGAAATCTTACCTAAACCAAATCCATTGGTGCCCTGCACCAGGAACTGATATTAAGTGCTACTTGGGCCCATGTCAGGAGATTTACCAAATAACAGAGTCAGTGGAACTTGTGCTTTGTGGAGTCCTAATGACAGAAGCACCATCAAGGCCACTTTATGGATCAGTAGCCAAGTATTGGCTGTGTATTGACTCTAATCTGAGGTTCTAAATAGAAGTCAGGGAGGGGTGATGCTGAACAGTGTTGAACTGAGTGATGTTTGAATCAAGCCAGGTAGGGGATATCTTTATATGCTGTTATAAAACTTCACTCTGGTGTTATAATGTGAAAGAATGATTATTATGGTTCACCCAAAGTGGTGAAGCTTATTATCAATGTCCTGCTCTGGTCTGGCCAACAATCTTTAGGATGTGTTGATCCATGGAGCTCTCATTTTGTTATGTGAACTCTGTTCCCTTTTCTTATTCAACCCAATTCATATCTCTCATGTACAAAGTGAATGTGTGGTACAGGAACCTACAAAGAATTGAAGTTGCTGACAGTGTGATGTGGCACAGCAGAAGGGTACCAGGCTGACAGTGTACCTGAGTTTAGGTCTTCCAGGAATTTCTGTGGTTCTCAACAACTTATTCCATCCCCAGAGGCCCTGCTGCTTCTTCTGTAAGATGAGAGGATTAGACCAGATCATTTTTGTGTTTCTGCCCACTTTCAAACTCCTATCACCTTCTTCTAGAGTCTCACAGGCTTAAAATAAACATATTCTTTATGAGGCTATGTCATTTCCTTGCTGGGCATCCCTTACCCTTCAGGGCCTCGTAGATGAGCCTTTTCTCTCCCTAAGTTTCTTGACTGAGAAGAGTCTGGGTCTCCTTTTGTTAAAGCAATGGTTCTCAACCAAGGACAAATCTGCCACCTTGTCCTTACCTTCCCCAGCCCTGAGCATAACTGACAAGAAACAGTGACATTTCAGGTTGTCACAAGTGGAGGGTTGCTCCTGATGTCTAGTCTAGAGTAGAGAGAGGTAAGGGATGCTGCTAAAGGAGTATGCTAAATGCACAAGGAAGACACAGACCCCATAGTGAAGAATGATCCAGCCCCAGATACCAGGGTTGGGGAAACCTTCCCAAAGGAGACCAGACTTGGATTTTCTAGAGACCTTCTTGGCAGTTGTAGTCCAGCAAACAAGAACCTTTTTTAAGTGACTTTGGGAGGTGAATCGTCAAAGAGAAAGAGCAATATTTTTGGGGAAGGTGAGAGATCCCTCAGAAGCATTCTCTGCTCTCTAGATGAGGCAGGCTGCATGAAGAGAAGCCTGAAGCTGTTTAATCTGATTTTTAGTGAACCCAGCCCCTCCTCAGTCAGGTGATCTCTCTTGCCCTCTGAGGTTCCAGTAACAGCCATCCTTCAGCAGGTCTGGTGAGATGCTGTGAAGGTGTGGTATTGTTGGTTAGGCCTTGGAAAAACTGCAAATCTCTTATCAATACACTAAAGGGAGTCTTGGTCCATGGGTAGCTGCTCCTGCGTGTAGAAGGATCAGGAAGCCTGCTAGTTATTTTCTGTTGGTCACAAATAGAGAGGATTGGTCTTTTGAACAGAATTCAGAGGAGCTGACTTTTTAAAAGATGATTTAACAGAGCAAAGTATAAATCAAACAACCATGTCACTTTTAAAAGGTTTAGAGTTCTTTTTGCAATGCTTTTCTTTTTGCACTTTTCTCATTCTGTTAAAAAATCAGCCAGGCGTGATGGTACATTCCTATAATCCTAGCACTCAGGAGGATGAGGTAGGAGGATTGCTGTGAGTTGGAGGCCAGCTTGGGCTACAGAGTGAGTTCAAGACCAGCCTGAACTACACAGCAAGACCCTACCTCAAAAAAAAATTTTTTTGAAACAACCAAAAAATCAGTTCCTTGAGGACTGTATATGCTTACAGCTTTTGACAAAACCTCATAATACAGTAGTTAACCCATTATTTTTTGTTTTTAAAGTAGGCTCTTGTCCCAGATATATGCTGCTGTTATTGAGGCTGTTTTGGCTGGCATTGCATGTTATGCTAAAACTTCCAGTCTAACAAAGGTAATTTAAATACCATGTTTCTTTCTTTCTTTCTCTCATTATTTTAATGTAAAGCATCCTATCCATTAGTTTATTCTTTGGACCCTTGCAATACTCATTTTTGTGTATGCTCAGGCTGTCTGTGACCATACTGCTGATGTTTTGAGAGGGACAGCTAATCAATATTTCCTTGTAGACATCAGTTTTGTTTTTTTTAAAAAGTTATTCTTGTACTACATTGTTTTGTTAATAGTTTTTTAAAAAATGCTTTTAGAAGTTAAAGAAGAAGGGCCAGGAATTTAGCTCAGCAATGCTGTGCAAGTGCAGGGTCCTAAGTTTGATCCCCTGGTACCAGGGGGGGAAAAAAGTGAAAGGGCTGGGGATTTAGCTCAGTGGCACTTCACCTGCCTCGAAAGTGCAAGGTCCTGAGTTTGATCCCTGGTACTGGGGCGGAGTGTGTGGGGGGAGTTAAAGAATATAGATCATTCCACTGTGAATTTTAGTGAAGTTAGGCAAGTTTGTTTTGAGTTACATAGTTTGGTTTCCTATAATTTAGTATTTTAAAAATCAGCTGTGGACTAGAAAGTCTGACTTGCCTTTCTTAGACAAGGAGTGTGTTCTTGCTCTCTGACCGTTTTCTTCCTTGCTGTTTTGCTGTTAACCTGCCCTGCTGAGTTGGATTCCTAAATCTGACCCAGTAAGGAGAGGAGAAGAGTCAGCTTGATGCCTCCCAATGCCAATAGGATCTTTCCTGAAGGAAGCCAGTTGACATTGGAAAGCTTGTGTATGATGTAGACAGCTGAGAGACTGTAGCCTTAATCACCAGCTCCTAGCCATTTCCCCTCCTCACTGAACTCAAATCTTGGCACTGACGGGGTACTTCTCAGCCCTTTAGCTGCTACCATAGTAGGCCTGTGCACAGCCACAGGTCCTCCTTCAATATCAGTTCTCAACGCCTTTGATTTCTAACTGATCTTCTGTAACTCTAGCTACTTATATTCTTAGCATCTGGAAGAAATTGAGGGCAGAGCCACCTCTGGAGCCAGGAGAGAGGGGAGGAGAAAGCACTTTTCTAGACATTACATGCCATTGGCATTGCCCCAGCTGCTTACATCCCTGGGCAGTTCAGGTGCAAGTGCCCACCTGCCTTAGTGCAGGTTTTTCCTGTGAACTCAGCCTGAAGAAAGCAGCACCTGTTTCCCTTAACATGATGCTTCCACTTTAATCTCTTGATGTATGCAAAATAGTCACATGGGGGAAGGCATTATTAGCCGGGCCATTCCTATCAATGATATGGGTACTTTTTGCTGCCTACAAGCTAATTGTCTCTTTTTTGTTTTAAAGGCAAAGGAATTAGCAGAGCAGTCCCTGGGATCTGGATTAGAATCCTTTGAGTTGGTTCAGTTTAAGGCAGCACTACGGTAAGCAATGGCTGTTCTTTTTATGAGGAATTTTTTTTATGTTTGTTGTTTTAAAAAACTCTTTTGTCGGGCTGGGGATTTAGCTCAGTGGTTCCACCGCCTGCCTCGCAAGCACAAGGTCCTGAGTTCGATCCCCAGTACCAAAAAAAAATCTCTTTTGTCCCTTATAGTTTATGTTCTGTCTGCTCTTTGAAATGTTCTGGTAAAATAATGGGATGTATGAAGGAGAATTATTCATAATTAGGCCTTTGTTTGAGAAGCCGAGGAGTCCAAGAGAGGAACTTCAAGACCGAGAGTCACACACATGTTCTGAGGCTAGAATATGAGGCAGACTGATACCAGAATGATGAGAAACCTGACAGGCCTGGTTCCAAAGTTAGAAGGGTGATGCAAGAACCCTAAGAGGTAGGTTTCTTAGGGAAAGGGAACCTGGACACAAGAAGATAATCACTGCTTACAAGAGATTGTACTCACTTGCCCTGGGCCTCATCCACCTGTCAGGTGACAGACTCCCTGCACCCCTGGGCCTCAGGGTCTAGATGTCTGGGAGTCTGGCTTGCAGTCTTTTGTCATGTCTCCCAGCATGTCCCAGTGGATCTCTATGTGGTCTTTGTCTGTAGCTCCATTTTCATGACCCCAGCCCACTTAGATCTCCCATCCTACAGGACCATTTTTGTGCACTTTTGTGCAAAAGATACAAAAGACATCAGTACTGGGGAGTTTACTTAAGACTATTTCTGGACTGTGTTCTGTGGTGCCTCCGGTCCACACCTCACATTTTCTTGTATCTACCCCCTGCGTAATGAGAAAAGGAGCATTTGATAATAAGTCAGTCAGTTGATCTAACAGGAAGAATTGTGTGCTATTTCTGAGCTCCAGGAGTGCAGGAAAGAGCCAGAACTCTGTGGTATAGGGCTCTCTTGTTTTGGGTCTCCTTTCTCCTGAGTCTTCTGGATTTTATTGTTCTGACCATCAAAGGGAATAGATAGAGGAAGCCTGATGTTGTAGGCCTTGTACTGCCTTTCACATATATTTTGAAGTACTTTGGATCAAACCCAGGGGCATTCTACCATGGAGCCTTTTTTATTTTTTATTTTCAGACAGGGTTTTGCTAACTTGCCCAGGCAGGACTTGTACTTGCGATCCTCCCTTAGTGCCGGGATTATAGGCATGTGCCATCATGCCTGGCCTTTTACTGTCTTTCCTTGGCAGAATTTATCTGAGAAAGATCCTTCACTTTCCAGCTGTGTCACTTTAAGCAAAATAGGTAACTCTGTATTTATCTGGATCTGCTTATTTGCTTGCTTGCTTGTTTTTTGTTTTCCCCAATACTGGAAATTGAGCCCAAGGCCTTGTACTTACTAGGCAGGTGCTCTACCACGTAGGTGCTCTACCACGTACCACGACCAAGCTACATCCCCAGCCCTTATTTATTTATTTATTTATTTATTTATTTTTGAAACAGTCTTGCTATTTTTAAAACATTTCCCCAGATGGATCCTTTTTCCTCAGGTGTGGCTAGGATCATAGGTGTGTACCACCATGCCTGGCTTACATCTATCTTCTGAACTCCTCACCTTGCAAAGTCATTGGGCATGTGGACCCTAGCTGCTATTGTATAGTGGGGTCTTCTGATACAATCATTCTTCTCCTCTTCCTCAGGCTCTTGGCCAGGCCATTTCTCAATCTCAGAGTTTCTAGGCCTGAGCCTGGGTCCTAGGCCCTAACTGGAGGAAGACACAAGGGAAAAATAACAAGCAATGGGAGGAGAGTCTCCCAGGACCAGTCTTCCAACAGAGCCCCATCCCCTCCACAAGAGTTATTTCACTGAGGATTCAAACTGCGTCACATTAGCAGACCTGCTCCTGAAAGAGAAAGGAGCCATGAATGCACACAGGAAGTTACTGTTAATATAATTTCTTAAGCCATGAAATTAAGCTTATACAATTTTAAAACTTTCTTTTACTAAAAGAGGAAGAAGGGTTTTTGGTTATTTCTCAGCTCTGAGGTCCTGACTCTGTCTGCAGCTCTGCAGAAATTAACTGTGAGTAGCAGAGACATGGCCTCTGCTTGGACACAGAGCAGTCCTGGCTGCTTGTCACAAAAGCAGTGAAGAGGAGGACGGTCAAGGCAGTATGTAGATGTTGTGGGTCAGGAGGCCCTGGGCAATAGAAGGCCGCTCCCAGTTTGCAGTAGGCATTCTTTCTGCTCTGGGCAGTCCTAGGAACTGACACAGACGCCCCAGTATGCCACACCTGCTTCCAACATGGGACCCTAGGACAGTTATCTAAATTATCAAAGGTAGGGCCAGGGATTTAGCTCAGTGGTACCGTTCCTGCCTTGTAAGTACAAGGTCCTAAATTCGATCACTGGTACCAAACAAATAAATAATCAAAGTTAGATCTGTAAAGCAAGGATGATACACACCTCAATGGGTGGCTTTGAGAACCCAGGGCAAGCAGATTACAGAAGCAAGTGTCTGGGGAGGATTCCAACCAATAAGCAAAAACAGACTTGACTTCTGTTTTGTTTTGTTTTGGGTCTGTAGCTCCAAGACGGCTTTTCACATACATGCTGTGAATAATCAGGGAAGGTAAGTATGTGGCTGTAGGGCCTCCTTGCATGGGGCAAGGTTGGGAGGGTAAAGAGAAGAGAGCAGCTTGGTAGCTACTGCTGCTGTTGATCTCACAGTTCCACCTCTGGCCACAGCACCATCCTGGACTTGAGTTTGGGCTGGCAGTGTTCAACTGAACCTTTGTACCCTGAGTACCTCCTGCCCAAGGCTGAGGGCAGGGACAGGGGTGGATGTAATTCACTCCAGGGACCTATGTGCTGTTTCTACATGCAGCCAACCTAGTGTTTTTTAAATCCCTGAGAGAAATTCAAGTTGTGAGTTGTCATTACCAGTTTTAAAAAGAGAACATTGCAAATTTCAGTACAGTTAAAAATTCTTTAATGTATGTCTTTCTTCTTCTAGAATTGTGCCTCTGGATAATGAAGATAATTTATCCTTTGTGAAAACGGTAAGCATAGCTGTTATGAGCCAGCTGGCTGGGAATGTGCTGTATTGGGACATCTGGAAGGGTTGAAGTAGTAACTAAGATTGCACTGACCTAGTGTGGAAATGTGAGCTGAGGATAAGCTTGACTTCCCCAATAGACCAACAAGTTTTCAGTTTCTTTGCATTCAAAGACATGTGTGAGCTGGGTGTGGTGGCACACATCTGTAATTCCAGCACTCAGGAGGTTGAGGCAGGAGGATTGCTGGGAGTTCAAAGCCAGCCTAGGCTACATAGTGAGTTAAAGGCCAGCCTGAACTACATAGCAAGACCCTATCTTTAAAAAGGGGTGGGGCGGGGGGCACGGATGTAGCTCAGTAGTGCCACGCCTGCCTGGCAAGCACAGGGTCCTGAGTGTGATCCCCAGTACCAAAAAAAAAAGAGAGAGAGAAAGACCTGTGTTGATGCCCTTACAGGGACCTGGGAAGATTGATTAAGTAACAGTCAACAGAGACCTGGGTTCCAGTGAAGTGGAGTAGTCAGAGCAGAGCTTTCAGACCCATGTGCTAAAGCCACACTGTTGGGCCAGTGGAATGGTTTAGGAACATGCTCTGATATTGGTCCCTGGTGTAGGATGGCATGGCCTAGGTGAACCAGAGTTTCTAGGCCAGATGCAGCCATGAGCCAAGTGCTCTATTTACTGCTGCATATGTGAAGAGAGGTGGCAAGCAGTACATGAGAGGATGGTGCATATCTAGTCACATTCTGGTTGTGGTATGTGTGTGCACAAGTTTATCTTCAGTCTCTTCTGTGACCACTGCCTGAGCCTCAATTTCAGCAGACTTTGGTGCTCGCTTCAGCAGCACATATACTAAAATTTCAGCAGACTTTGGTAATGGGGAACTGAGTGGGGAGCTATGGATGAGTCTACACAAATGCATCACCATCACCAGTGGAAAAGCAAAGTTTCTGTCAATGGTATCTCATCTACAAAGGAAAGTACAAGAATAGTTTTTTTGTTTTTTGTGTGTTGTTTTTTTTTGTACTAGGGATCAAATTGAGGACCTTGCGCTTGTGAGGCAGGCATGGTGCCACTGAGCTAAAGCCCCAGCCCCAGTACAAGAATAGTTTTTAAAAGTTATGTATTAGTCAGCTTTCTTGTTGCTGGGACAAATACCTAACATCCACAACTTATAGGAGGAGAGGTTTATTTTTGCTCATGGTTTCACAAGAATCAGTTCATGATCAGCTGGCCTCAAGGCAAAAACGTCATAGCAGAAGGGCATGGCAGAGCAAAGCTGCTTAGTTCATGACAGTGGGAAAGCAAAGGAGAATAGGTCAAGAGAGAAAGAACCAAGGGACCAGAAAGCATAGGCAGAAAGTTAATGCTTTCTGACCAAATCCTACCCTCCTATCCAGGCAGAGATGAAGTTCTATCTCTTCCATGGGGCCTTCCCTATTGATTTCTTCCTATAAGTACTGTATTTTTATATCCCTTGCAATGTGTGCTACACAAATTAGGGAGTAATTCTATCCTAACAAGTTATATGATGACTTTCTATAAGCTCTTGTCTCCTAGGCTACATATTACAGATTTCCTGAAGATAGGCGTCATTTAATTTTTTGATGGGAATCATTTAATTTAATGATGGGAAATACAAATATTCAACAAAGGCTTCGTATTTTATTGTTTTTGTTTTTGTTTTGTTTTGTTTTTCCCTTTTTCTTTTTTTTTTTTTTTGGTACCGGAGATCGAACTCGGGACCTTGCGCTTTCGAGGAAGGTGCTGGAACCACAGAGCTAAATCCCCAGCCTATTGTTTTTGTTTTTGAGACAGAGTCTCACTAAGTTGTTTATTGCCCAGGCTGGGATTAAACTTGTGATCCTCCTACCTCAACCTCATAAAATGCTGGGAATATATTCTTTTCAGTATCCTCTCTCCCCTTCCTCAATACTGGTGGCCAGATATGAAAGTGAAAGGTCAGGAACCCATAGAATCTACTTGATTAATCTGAGAACTAAAGAAGTATGATTCTCGTGTCATTTAAGAGGAGCCATGTAGCCCCAGGAAGATTTGTGACTTCAGATGCTCCAAATCTATTGAGACAGATTTAGATAAACTTTGCACTTGTCAAGCCTAATTGGAAAATTGATTGAAGCATAAAAGCCTACTTTTGACTTCTTTGTACATTCTATTATCATGACACCTTGAAAAATCAAGGACTTAACCTTTAGCTATATTTTTCCTTTTTAATCTGCCTTATTTATTTTTTAATTTGAGAATCCAGCATTATCTTCAAGTACACCACGTTTTTCATCTCTATCCTGGGGGCGCGGGGTGGGGGGGACAAGGATCCCATGCTAGAACAATAAAAAGAGAAAATAGACTTAGCTTGAGGAACTCTGCATCCCACTATTCAGCAGTGCTCAGGCTAGAAGAGAACAGGCCTGAACTTGCAATAATTGGGATCTTGATGATTTCTGAGATATCTTCAAAGCATATTTCTTCCTATACCTGTACTCAATTTCTTTTTTGTTTTGTTTTGTTTTGTTTTTGTTTTGTTTGGTACCAGAATCACTGAGCTAAATCCCTGGCCCCCTCAATTTCTTTTTAATGGCACTAATCTCTTAGCAGCTACAACTCTTTGGTTCCAATTTTACACATGATTCCTTCTGGGCCAAAATTTAAGTTTTTCTCATTTTTCTGCTCTGTCTTTTGCCCCCAGTTCTCACTTTTAAGTCTGACTAAAAGCAGCCAGTAGTACTCATACCACAGCCTAAAGGTTGGGCTGTCTTGAAATTTTCACCACCAGATAAATTAGTTCACCACCTTTAATCTGTCTCCTGCAGGGTCTCAGGACATGGATAAAATGTAAACAAATTTTCTGCCAAGGTGTAACACACACAGCCTCTAGTCCAAAAGCTAGTGGAGTCCTTGTTCCAACCTGAAACCTTCTGAGCCTCACTTTCACTGTCTGCATTCCATTTGGCTTTCTGGTCTTTTGAACTCAGACCAGAATCATCCATTAGACTCTGCTAACTGCATTCTGAGTCTTCCCTAGCTCACATCTCCAAACCTTTCCAAACTCCTCCAGCAAACCAGCTCCTAAAGCTTCTAAACCACAAGGTTAAGTACCTCCACTCTATATATCAAGTTACTTTTTGGGTTTTTTGTTGTTGTTTGTCTGTTTCAGACAGTCTCATTATGTAGTTTGGGCTAGCTTTGAACTCACTACATAGCCCAGACTGGCCCTGAACTTATGGTGAGCCTCTTGCCTTGGCCTTATGAGTGCTGGGATTTTTTACTATGTCCAGCTACTACATACTAATTTTCTATAGTAGTCAGCTTTCCTGTTGCTGGACACACAAAATGCCCAACACCCACAATTTAAAAGTGGAAAGGTTTAATTTACCTCACAGTTTCAAGAGATACAGTATATGATCGGCAGGCTCCAAGACAGAAACATCATGGTGGAAGGGTTTGGTGGAGCAAAGCTAGTTAGTTCATGGCAGTTGGGAAGCAGAGCAGGGAAACAGTGCCAGAGAAAAATGTTCAAGGGACCATATATAGAACCCACGCCCACACCTCATGACCTACCCAGATCACAGCCAGCAGTGTGCTTTACTAATCTGCTAGGTGTTTCTTGATCCAATGAAGTTGCCATATCAGTATTACCAGTCACAGAGGGACTACTATATATAAAGGAGCATGTGCAAGTATCGACATGTACTGAAAATATCCATGAAAACTTGCATACTAAATGAATGACCAAGTTTCCAAGGTTGTTTAGAACTCAGAACTAAACCAAAGGAGCTGGTGAGAGTATGATAATATGAGTGGAATGTGAGGTGTATATGTATATAGAAACCTAGAGGAAACACCTCAACTCTAATAGGCTGGAAGCCAGTCATAGTTAAGAATGAAGGCTGAGTTGCCTCTTAGGATAATAATTTGAGAGAGAATTTATGGAAATATAAAGATACTTTTCTTCCATCCTGTTGTGTCTCTGATCAAGAAGCAATTACAGGGATGCCTGGCTGTTCCTGAGGCCATCTCCCACTTTAGGAGTATATTTCAAAGTATCTCCAGTTTTCCTTAGAAACTCTCCAGTATTCTCTTGCCATTTGCTTTAAAGCAGCATTTTGTGGTCTGCTTCCACTGGATCTGTCACTGAAGGTTTGGAACTGGCAACTGGTCTTACTCTCTTTCTCACTTGATACAGGCTTGTATGACTGTCTATGACATTCCTGACTTGCTGGGAGAAAGAGGATGCTTAGGATCTGTGGTCTTCTCAGAATCATTTTTGACATCTCGGATCTTGGTTAAAGAAAAGGGTAAGTGTATGTCTTTGGGAAACTTTTGCAAATTAATTTGTTTGTTAATTTTGGTAAAATTAACAACAAATTAAAGCCAAATACTTATAATGAGCAAATAGTAGATATTGTAATTTATGAGGAGCTTTTGCAGATCAATCAGACAAAGATATACAAGGCTAAGGATATAGCTCAAAGGTACAGCTTGCTTAGCATGTGCAAGGCCCTAGGTTTAATCCCCAGTACTGAGGAGATAAAAAGAAAAGAGAAATAGGCCATCCAGTGGTAAAATGGACAAAAAAAGTGAACAGCCTGTTCATAGAAGCAGAAAACAAAAAATAAGAGATTCATGTAGGAGTGAAGATGTACAGCATCATAGTCATCAGTTTGGAAGCAATTTGGAAAAATAATTTGGTACCTTTTTTTTTTAACCTGTTATGTTAGCAAAAAAATGCTGTAGATGTCTCTCAATAAAGTTTCCTGTTCTTAAAAAAAAAACATTATAGAGCCTAGCGTGGTGGTGCACACCTGTAATCCTAGCACTTGGAAGGCTAAATTAAGAGGATCACTGAAAGTTCAAGGCCACCCTAGGCTACATACTGAGTTTAAGGTCAGCCCAAACTATATAGCGAGACCCTGTCTCAAAAAAAAAATTACACAATGAAAATATTCAGTGCTGGTAGGATGATCCTGATAATAGTCTGTTTGGTTTTAATATGTGTACCTCTAGTACCTATACTACCTTGATAAAAATTAAAAGATAAAAGGACTGATCCATAGGACTTTTCATTTAAATGTGTGTTTCACTCATTCTGAAAAATACTCAAGTTAATGAGGAAACATTTCTCCATCCACTCATTAGTATCTCTGTCCTGAGATGAGTAAGTTCTCATCTTCTCAGGACATCAGACTCTTTATACTAATAAGAGCTCACTTTTGGTCTGGGTAGCCTGCAAGGCAGGTTGAGGTGGTAGGGAGTAACTAGCATGTCTTTGGTCTTCCTACAGATGGCACTGTTACCACAGAGACCAGCTGCATAGTCCTGACGGCCACCATTCCCAGATTCTGCTTCTGGCTGGTCAGTATCATTTACATGGGAAGGGGGACACAGACTCGGAGAACATGGGGAGGACATTTGAGGAAGAGCCTGTTCATTGGGTTTCATGGGGGGGATGTAGATCTTGAGTTAGGTGTTAATTCAGGAATGGAAATTTTATCTTGGCCTTTTTTTCTTCATATGAATGAATCTTGCTTCTTTAATTCTCTCATAGACTTAGAAAAGTTTCAAAAGAAAGGAGCTCAATTACCTGAGTACCTGTTGAATTGTTCGAGTAAGAAATTAACACCAAAACAAAACAAACAAACAAAAAATTTAAAAGAAAAAAGAAATTAACACCATAATGCTGGGGATTTAGTTCAGTGGTTCCTCTCCCTGCCTCACAAGAGAAAGGTCCTGAGTTCGATCCCCGCTACCCCCCAAAAAAAAAAATTAACACCCTCCTATTACAGATGAGGAGACTGAGGCTTAGAAGTTGATAATAGAAGAAGTTGATAATAGGGGAGGGCCAGGGATTTAGCTCAGTGGTTTCACCGCGGGCTGCACAAGCACAAGGACCCCAGTTTGATCCCCAGTACCAAAAAAAAAAAAAAAAAAGAAGTTGATAATAGGAGAAAGGGGAAGAGGAAGAGGAAGTAAAAGGAATTAAGAGGTGTTAGGGACATGTACCAACTCTCCACAATGATTTCTTTCTTTTTTTTGGAGGGGGGGGTCGGAGAAACAAGTCTCACTATGCAGTTCAGGCTGGCCTTGAACTCACTATGTAACCTAGGCTGGCCTCAAACTCATGGCGATCCTCCTGTGTCAGCCTCCTAAGTGCTGGGATTGCAGGTGTGTACCTCCACATCTGGCCCAACTTACCACAATGAGTGTAATCATTATGTACTGCACACATGTATAATAAAAATAAATTAATTTTTTTAAAGCTGAGAATAAGCTGTGTGCATATTGTAGCAGTTAAGTCTGGTAATGGTCTAAGTACCTATTTTAGAATCTGTTTATATTCTGTTTCTACAGTTTGGATGTGGGTAGGGAAGAACAAAGAGTCATCCTTTCACATGAGCATGTTTAAATGAGAACACACTGAAAAAACATTTTATTTTTTTATTTTTGGAGACAGGGTCTCACTATATAGTTCAGGCGGGCCTTGAACTCACAGCAGTTCTACCTCAGGCTCCCGAGCGGCTGAGATTGCATGCATGTACCATCATACTTTGCTGAAAAGTTTTTCTTTTTTGGTACTGGGAATCAAACTCAGGACCTTACACTTGCCAGGCTGGTCTGGTGCAACTGAGCTACATCCCCTGCTAAAAGATATTTTAGTATATTCTCATACCTTCATCCCTAAAAAATAACTTTTCGGGCCAGGGATTTAGCTCAGTGGTTCCACCACCTGCCTCACAAGTGCAAGGTCCCAAGTTTGATCCCCAGTACCAAAAAAAAATAACTTTTCCTCTGGAGTGATGTGTAAGTGGAGATTACCACACCCTCTCCACCTGCCACAAGCTCATTGACAGGACCATAGATCCCAGCAAGAGAACCTGCTATGGCCTAGGGCTCTGAGCCTGTGACCAAGAGCTGCCTCTGCCAGCTTGTAGGGACCTGACCACACTGGGCAGATGGGGCTGCTGCTCAGTCTCCTGACAGTGTTTGAAAATAGTGGTGAGACCCAGTTGGATTTTGTCCTTGAAGTGGTAAACTGAAAATCTAAATTTTAGTATATGTGCTGCCGAAGTAAGCACTGAAGATCTGAATTTTATTGGACACAGGTAGAAGATGATGAAGTAAAATTGTCTGAGAAAACCCAGCAAGCAGTGAGGGTGAGTAGCCTTCTTGTTCTCGGTGTTGCTATCATGTTAGAATAAAATGTAAACAATTCATAAACATAATTTAAGAGATTGCATCTTACTATAAGGGATCTGCATTTCTTTGTCTTCAATTCTTCCTGTTTGCATTCTCCTTTTATAAAGACCTCTGGAATAACTATTTATGAGGGAGAAAATTAGAGGGATGCTCTCTGCCATTCAGATGTTTTGGTGTTGGGTATTCATTTATTTATTTATTTTGTTGTGTTTTTTTTGTTTTGTTTTGTTTTTTTGGTACCAGGGGTTTTTTGGGTTTTTTGGGTTTTTTTGATACCAGGGATCGAATTCGGGTCCTTGCACTTGCACAGCAGGTGGCAAAACCACTGAGCTAAATGCCTGGCCCCTTTTTTCAGTACTGGGGATCAAACTCAGGACCTTGCACTTGCAAGGCAGGCACACCGCCACTGAGCTGAATCCCCAGCTCCTATGTATTTATTTTTGTGGAACTGGGGACTGTACCTCACACTGAGGTACACCCTGGCCCTTTTTTTTTATTGTTTTTTGAGACAGTTTCACTAATTTTCCCAGACTGAGCTAGAATTGTGATCCTCCTGCCTTGGCCTCCCAGAGTGCTGATTATAGATGTGTGCTACCATGTCTAGCTCCTTTTGCTGTTTTCAAAACCTCCAAGAAGTTTTTTCTTGTTGTTTGTTTGTTTGTTTTGTTTTTTTGAGACAGGGTCTCACAATATAGTTCAGGCTACCCTTTAACACACTGTGTAGCTCATGCTGGCCTCGAACTCACAGCAATCTTTCTGCCTCAGCCTCCTAAGGGCTGGCATTACAGGAATGCAACAGCCACACCCAGCTCCAAGTGCTATTAAAAGCAGATCCCAGATTGGCCTACTTTTGTCAAACGGAGACATTGAGTTTAGGACAGTGATGATGAGCCCTTAGAGACAAGGCCCCAAACTGCAACCCAAAACCCACTTATTTATGGCAAAGTTCCAATGCTGTAATTAAACCTGAATACTAAAGTTTTATTTTAGTAAAAACAACTCTTATCTGATGCTCAGCTGCTGGGGCAACGTGGTTCATGTGCCAACAGAGAGAACTCTGCCTGCTCACTGTGGCACACGTGCCATAGGTTCGCCACCTCTGGTTTAAGCTGAGGAGAAGCTGACTCCATTTCACATAAGAAATAAATCCACAGGGACACAAACAGATATTCATAGGCTTTGATGTGTGGACTCAGAGAGGACCTTAACATTTCTTTTCTCAGCACAAATCAGGTGCCAGTAACATGCTGAAGAACCATATAATACTCAGACTATAAGCTAGCTGTATCTGAGTCTGACTCAGCTTTTTATTTTAATTTTTTTGTTTGTTTATATTTATTTATTAATTTTTGAGTACTGGATTGAACCCAGGGCCCCACTAAGTCACTAAATTGCCCAGGCTGGGCTTGAACTTGCTATCCTCCTGCCTCAACCTCCAAGGGTGCTGCAATTACAGGCATGCCCCACCATGCCTAGCTGACTCAGCTTTTTAGACAAACAAAATTGGACAGGATTTTCAACTCTGTGAGTATTTATGCTGTGAATCACTTGCTTTTTGCTTTGGTGTTGTTTTTAAGGAGGATGAGTGTTTCCTGGGCACTTTCCTAGCAGGAGGAGAAGGAGCATATCTTTATCCCAGCAATCTACAGCCCTGGCCTGAGGAAGGTAAACAGCTATGACTTTTCTGGTTCCTGGGTGCATCTGGGCCCCTCATTTATTTATGTTAGCATGGGTTTTAAGATTTCTTTCTTTTTTTTTTTCTTTTTTTTTTTTTATTGGTACCGGGGATTGAACTCAGGACCTTGCACTTGCAAGGCAGGCGGCAAAACCACTGAGCTACATCCCCAGCCCATAATTTATGTGTTTGTTTTGTTGGTACCAGGGATCAAACTCCCGAAAGGCAGGCGCTGGAACCACTGAGCTAAATCCCCAGCCCTATAGCATGGGTTTTGTGATTAATAATACATCTGTTATTTGAAAAGATTTGTTGGTATAGAAATGTTTTCTTACAGCTGTTTCCCTTTGATCCACCCACTTTTTAGATGAGGGAATTTGTGCTAGTTTCACAAGCACAAGGCCAGTCCCAAAATTGTACCTGGTCCTCTTGTCTCTGCCTGACTTTCAGATTGGGATAGAGCAGCATTTTCAGAAATAGAATCTGTAGGCCTAAACAAAATTTGGATTAGTTTTCTACTACTGTATAACAAATTACTACTAATTTAGTAGTTTAAAAAATACCTCTTTATTATTTCATGTTCTGTAAGTTGAAGTCCAAGGGGGCGTGGTTGGATCTAGGTCTCATGAGGTCAAAGTCAAGGAGCAGCTAGGCTAGGATCTTATCTGGAATCTCTGGAGAAGAATCTGCTCCCTGGCTTATCCAGGTTGTTTGTTCACCAGATCCCTCTGTTTTGTCCTCAGGTCCTCCCAGAGTTCCTTCCCCTGGGACCCTCTCCATTTCAGCAACCTTGTTTGAAATTGCTTTCATACCAATCTGTCCGCTAGCTCCCATGATTCACACCTCTCCCTTATGCAAAATACAATCTAAAAGGTCTCATCCCATATAATAACAGTTCAAAATCCTAAATCTGGGGCTGGGGATTTAGCTCAGTGGTCCCACCGCCTGCCTCCCAAGCAGAAGGTCCTGAGTTCGATCCCTGGTACAAAAAAAAAAAATCCTAAATCTGTTGGACTCAAATTTTCCAAATCTCATCATTGAGATTATCTAAAGCCCATATAGACAAGGCTCAGCAGTGTAATCTTTTTTTTTTTTTTTTTTGATACCGGGGATCAAACTTGGGACCTTGCGCTTATGAGGTGGGCACCGGAACCACTGAGCTAAATCCCTGGCCCCCTAAGCAGTGTAATCTTATCAAGGACAGCTCCTAAACTCAAACCTTTTCCTTATTTTTGGATCTGTGAAACTAAAAAGACAAGTTGCCTGCCCGCAGCTCTCACATACAAGGTGGGACTGGCATAAGATAACAGTTACAGACTTCAGGTTCAGAAAGAGGAGAAAATAGGTGAAAAGGAATCAGCAGCCTAAGGCAGCTTTGAAATCTAGCTGGTGAATGGAGGGAGGGGAGAAGGTGAAGAAGTAAAAAGGATCCAGATGCATTATATATATGTACCAGTTCCCCACAGTTAATGTATTTAGAATGTATTACATGTATTAATGAAAATTAAATTAGAAAAAATAATGAGTATAAAAAGGAAATCTAGCTGGGCCAATTCCAGGTACCTGATTAGGGTCAAAGCCTGGGAGTTATTTCCTGTGGCTCACAGCTCTGTCCTCTGGGTTCTTGATTCTGCCCTCTGAGTTCTTGGTTTTGCCTTCTGAACTCTTGGTTCAGCCATCTGAGTCACCTACCTTTTCCAAGACAGTAGTTCTTTATTAGGACTCAAGGCTTGGGAATAAATTTCCATGGCTCTCAGCTCTGCCCCCTTGGCTCTTGGTTTCATCAAAATTTTTGAGTTCTTGGTTTTACTCTGGAATCATGGCTCTGCCCTGTGGGTTTATGGCCACACCTCTGACATCCATCCTTTTCAGTAAAAGGTACCACCTTGTTTGTAGCTAAGTAGTTTTATCACCTTGCTTCTTGTCAGTAGAATTCTGGGAGGTGATCAACATTCTTTCATTTTGTACACACCCTGTCCCTTTCAATCCAAGCTGGCAGTATTTCTGCTGATAGAAAATTCTCAAGAACTTTGTTCATCTTACATGAATTTCATGGGAATTCACTTCATGTTCCTTTTGCTTCCTCAAAATAAGTCTGTGTGTGTGTGTGTGCTTGCACGTGTGTGCACACACACATCTGTGAAAGATGGCGGGTATTTCTGGGAATTGCACCCAGGGCTTCATGCACACTAGGCAAGCACTCTACCACTGAACTATCTCCCCCAGCCCCAAATAACATCTTCTTGTAAGTCCTATTCTTTCCCTGTTGGATATAGCTTTTTTAGTAGAGTTCTGACTTACTCTGCAAATTCCTCAACTTCTGCTAAGCAAATCCTCTTTCTGGATGATTTGTTCTTCTTGTTGAAAATATTCTATCTGGTGGCAAATTCCTCTCTCTGTTCTCATATCACTGGTCCAGCTCCTCCATTCACATAGACAACAAAGCACAAGGAGTTCTGGTTTTTAGTCCGCAAAATGCTGGGGTGGTAATAGTACCATTATAATTCCTCTGCCACAATGGGCTGTTCATTTCTGCTTTTCCAGATCATGGTGCAGAAGACCTGGTGGTTAGGAACATTTGTGGAAGTCATCCAGTGTATGACAGTGCTGCTGGCCTTGGAGCAAGATTGCATAGTGTTTTGAAAGCAAGTTGTAGTCACAACACAAGAGGTGCTTGTGTGCTGTCATCCTTGAGCCAGTTACAATATTTAGCAAGGATACTTGCCAAAATTAGTTTGCACCTTCTTAGCAAAGGGCCTTATTAGAAAACTAATCTTGCATTATATTTAGTTATCCAGCAAGAATCATTGTATCCTGAGTCTCTCTATAAGAATAAAGAGCAAACTGAAAGTGTAAATAAAGACTAAAAGGTATAATAGATAATGTGAAATAGGAAGAAAAGAGGCAAAGAGGAAGGGGAAGTGAGAAGGGTAGGGGAAAGGAAAGAAGGGAATGGAATTAATATGAGAAAATGAAAAATGGAAACAAAGTCTTTATAAATAAGGAGGGATGTGGGGGGTGAAGGGAGGGCAGGGGAAGGGGGAAAAATAAGAACCAAGAGAGATTATGTAAAGGTACAAATTTCCAATGATGAATGTCATTATATTGTATACCTAAAATGTACCAATAAAATAAAGTTTAAAAAAAAAAGAAGAGCAAAAAAATAACAATATAAAGAACACAGCCATGGATTTCTGGGACTTTATTTATTTATATATTTATTTATTTATTTTGGTACCGGGGATTGAACTCAGGACCTTATGCTTTCCAGGGAGGCAGGTGGTGGAACCACTGAGCTAAACCCCTGGGCCATCTGGGACTTTATTAGTCACATTCTTTCAAGAGCTTAGATTTCAAACTTTTTTAGTTCCTAAGGGAAATCTAATTTTCTGAGGCAAGAAAATTCAGTAGAAGCAGAGAATTTAACCAAGCTATATGTTAAGCATTTTACAACGCAAGGATTCTTTTGAGGGTATTTTTTGTTTTTGTTTTTTGAGACAGGGTCTTACTATGTAGTTGAACCTGGCCTTAAACTCAATATTGAGCGTAGACTGTCCTCAAACTCTCAGCGATCCTCCTGCCTCGGCCTCCTGAGTGCTGGGATTACAGGCATGCACCACCATGCCTGGCAATTTAAGGGTTTAGACCAAAGGCTTATATAATTTTTGAAGTTTATACCATTTAGGGGCTTTAAAAAAAAAAGGAAATAATACAAAATGCTTAGGGCTTTTCTCAAACTGTGAAAAAGGGCTAGGGCAGGTAAAGGATCCTGAAGCTCAAATGTTAGTGTTTTGATAATTCTGCCTTTCTTGAAACTGTGGTAAGTTTGAAATTTACCTCTTTCCACTCCTAAAAGTATTTATCTTGAGTTCCTCAGCATGCCTTGTCTTGATTGATCTTCAAATCTTGAGTCCCATGGAAGCCTAAAGGTTGCCTGAGGTTGTGGTACAAATTTGGCAGCATCTGCAGGGTCGTCTAGGTTTGGAGGGTATATGGGCCTTCTTATTTTTACTCATTGGACTACTTATGGGTGAGAAGAATAATATTTCCATTACCTTGCATTGCTTCCAGCCCCAGAACATTTTTCCTTCCCCAGCTAGTGAGTTCTGATACCACAAGACCTTTTGTTGTCTAGCTTCCCATACATTCATGTCCTTCATGTGCCCTTTTCTCCACACCCTCTTGACTGTGGTCAGGCAGGCTGCCCAGCACCTAATCCTCAAGAGCTTGCTTTAGAGTTTTACCACGCATGACTATATCCCTAAACAATGTTTCATTTTTGAACTTAATCCAAACAGAATCATACCATAGGTAGTCTCCTGGGGCTTGCTTTTTTTGTCAATATGATGTTCCTAGGATTCCTGTAGGTTATTTGGATACTTATTTGGGACTAGCACAGGATTGCAATAAAAATACCAGAGCATGCTTGTAGTCCCAGCACCCAAGAGGCTGGGGCAGGAGGATTGCTGTGAGTTTGAGGGCAACCTGGGCTATATAGTGAGTTCAGGGCCAGCGTATACTATATAGTGAGACCGTCGCAAAAACAAAAAACTTAAGGCCTGAGTTTTCTAATCTGTGAGGATATCTATGTAATTTTAAAATGTCTTTCAATACAGTGTTACAATTTTCTCCTTTTTTTGGTTTTGTTTTGGTTTGTTTTGGGCAGGGTATCAGGGATCAAACTCAGGACCTCACACTTGAGAGGTAGGCATGACACCACTGAGCTAAATTCACAACCTTTTTTTGTTTGTTTTTGTTTTTGTTTTTGAGATAGGGTCTTGCTCTGTAGTTCAGGCTGGCCTCAAACTCACAATGATCTTCTTGCCTCAGCTTCCCAAGTGCTGGGATTACAGGCATGCACCACCACTCCCAGCCCAATTTTCTCATTTTATATCTTTCTTGCTGTTCTTTTTTAATTCTGTTTTTTGTTGCTGATTTATCTAGGCTCAGAATAGGTGGTAGTGGAATTAGAGGATTAACTGCATTGAGTATATATTGGTTTTTTAGCCCTGGGCCTTACTAATGTATAGGTACATGCATGTGCACACGAGCTTGTGTTTGTGCATACTTTGTGCTGAAGATTAAGCCTAAAGCCTCATGCATACTTAGGTAGTATGCTCAGTATACTACTGAGCTATATCCCCAGCTTCTAAATTCTTTATTGATCCTAATAATCTATATTATTTTTCATTACTTTGTTTTTTAAGAGACAGGCTCTCATGCCAGGTGTGGTGTGGTGGCTCATGCCTGTAATCCCAGCACTTGGGAGGCTGAGGCAGGAAAATTACTGAAGTTCAAGGCCTGGTTAATAGTGTGTTCAAAACTCACCTGAACTATATAGCAAGACCCTGTCTCCCTATCTCAGAGAGGGGGATGGGGGCAGAGAATGAATCTCATTATGTTGCCTAGGCTGGCCCGGAATTCTTGGGCTCAAATGATCAGTCTTCCAATTAGCTAGGACTATAGTAGACACGTGTGACCATGCACAGCTATAATTTCCAGTTGTGATACCAAATTTTTGAGCTAAGGATTATTTTATGTTTTTTACCCCTTTATTCTGGCTCCTTTTTTTTTTTGGTACCAGGGATCAAACTCAGGACCTTGAGTTTGTAAGGCAGGTGGCGGAACCACTGAGCTAAATCCCTGGCCCCAATTACCCCTTTATTGTAGAGTGTTCTGTATGAGATTCGAGCTATTTGTTCCTTAATTCTTTGGTAGTTCTTTAGTGTCTTTTCTCAGTACTGGATATTAAACCCAGGGCTTTTGCACTGAGCTCTATACCCTAGCATTTTTTTTTTTTTTTTGAGACATGGTCTTGCTAAATCACTGAATTAACCAATCTGGGATCAAACTTGCAATCCTCCTACCTCAGCCTCCCAGAGTGCTGGTATTACAGGTATGTGCCATCATCCCTGGATTCCCTGTATTGATTTATATTCTAGAGTTGTTTTTCCATTAGGTAGAAATTGTTCAGCAATGAGAGTAAGGATGTGGCTCCTACTGACACATAGGTCAGTGAACACACCCTGAGAACTCGGGACCAAGCTGACTTTCACCTTTGGGTGGGTGATGGGCAGGCCCAGGTAGTAGTCATGTGGTCATCTGCTCTCTGTTGTCTTCATTCTGCAGTCTCTCATGTTTGTCTTGTACCTAGATGAAGCTCTTAGGGGATACCTTTTTTTTTCTACACAGTCTCACTATGTTGTTTAGGCTGGCCTTTAATTTACTGTGTAGCCCTCGAACTTGTGGCAGCCCTCTTGCCTCAGCCTCCAAGTGCTGGAGTTACAGACGTGTGACACCACACCCAGCTAAGGATGCTTTAAAAAAGGAAATTCTCCATTACACTGAGCATGAATGAATTATACAGTTGAGTGTTACCTATAATGTGGACGACGAACAGGAACAGAATGTTAAAAGTCACCAAGTCACAGAACAAATTACTAGGATTCCATTTTCATGAAAGCAAAAACAGACAAGACTAAGTAATATGTGGTTTATGGATACACTTACTTGAATTGAGTGTATTAGTTTTCTGTGGGTGGAAAGGAAGAGCTGCCACTGAGGAGAAGGGCATGCAGGGAGCTTCAAAAGTCCTAGAATGCATGATTTCTTCACCTGGCTGGTGCATGCATAGGTGTCTTGGTTTTGGTGTTTTTTTTTTTTAAAAAAAAACCAGTGGCAGGGGCCAGGGATTTAGCTCAGTGGTTCCAGCACCTTCCTCACAACCACAAGGTCCTGAGTTCTATCCCTGGTACCAAAGAATAAAAATAAAATAAAAATAAAAAGCAGTGGCAAAGTTTATTTGAAAAAGTAAAAGTGAAGAGTGAGGGAGAAACTGGCTCGGCAGAGCAAGCTTGGACTGAGTAAAAGAGGAAAAAGCAAGATAAAAGTACACCCTGGAGAAAGCAGCGTTGGCAATCGTGAAGAATGCTGTGATAGCCTGGTGTTCTTGCTTTGGTCTATTTCTTCAAACAACTTTTGTAGCTTTCACATACAGTACTTCCATGGACACAGAATGAAAATCATTCCGGGCATAACCTCCCTCAACCAGCCTTTCCCTTTTCCATGAAGAGGTGAAATGCACCAACTTCTCCAATATCTGCTATTTTCTGAAAGCTTTGGAAGTATTTTGGTTTGTTCAAGAGGCCCTCAAGTGGTAGTGAACTTGTTTCTGAGCAGTGTCATTTTAGAGGTACCAGGGTAGAGGGTGCGCTCAGAACACAGATGGGTGCAGATACCAGCAATAGATAGAAGACCAGTTTATACTTCATGACACCTGGAGGGCCCGCTTTTCAGGAGTTATTGAGGTTGTAGTTTGGGAGAGCTTTGAAGGTCATGGATTGCTGTGGTCTGTGTGGGCTGATAACAAGAATTGAGAGCCTGTGGTCAGAGGGCCATACTGTAGGCCTGTTCAAGCTGAAGAGGCAAAATGCACATCATCAGATAGCCACATGGGGGCCCTGGACAGAAGAAAACTGAAGGGAAGGAGGGGTGAGAGTACTTCTGGGATCCAGTGTGGCATTGTGCTTTAGTGTCATACAAACCAGTGTTCTGTACCAGTTTTTCCTCAGCAAGTAACTGACTTTTGGAGACTTTAAGCTTGATTTTCCTCATCATTCCTACAAGAAGATTAATACCAAGACTGTACATTCAGGGATCATTTCTATAGTTCATTACTAAAGAAGTTTCACTGATCGTGTAGAGTACCAGAAGCCACGAGGAGGAGAAGGCATAGTGTTCCTTTCTGAGCATGAAACTGGCTCTTGGGGTTGCTTTGCCGCAACTGCCAATTGTCAGTGATGATTGTTCTCACTTCCTCCTTGGAGGAAATAAGAGGCAGGGAATGCAGTCTGAGTAGCTTCCATTTTCTAAGAAAAAAGTAATACCATTGCTTACTTTTGGAGGAGAGGCAGTACTGGGGAATAAACCTAAGGCCTTCGCACTGAGCTCCATCCCCAGCTCTTTTTTTTTATTTTGAGATAGTCTCACACCCACTAAGGTCTCAGGCCTTAGCAACTACTAAGTTGTTAAGTTCCCCATGCTGGCCTCAAACATACAATCCTCCTACCTCCAGAGTGCTAGGAATACACCCAACCACCTCTTAGAATTTTTGCAAAGATGTAAAACTATTCTGTATGTGATATGCTTGGTGTTTAAGAAATACTTAATAAAGTCTGTTCCCACAAGGCATGGTGGTGCACTGTCTGTAATCCTAGCACTTGGGAGGCTGGGACTGCAAGTTCGAGCCAGCCTGGAGTACATAGTAAGTTCAAGGCCAACCTGAAGTACATAGCGAGACCTTGTCTCAAAAGGGGAGAGGGGCGGGGATTTAGCTCAGTGGTTCTGCCACCTGCCTTGAAAGCGGAAGGTCCGGAGTTTGATCCCTGGTAGCAAAAAAAAAAAAAAAAAGCAAAAAAACAATAGAATAAATTTTGGCCACTGAATTTTTTTCATGGTGGCCTACCCTCAAGCTATATGGTGTACTTTTTGTTGTTGTTGTTGTTTTGAGACAGGGTCCCCCTAGTCCTTGAACTCCAGGGTATCCTTGAACTCAGGGCAATCCTCCTGCCTCAGCCTCCTGAGTGCTAGGATTACAGGAGTGTGTGACCATCCCCGGTTAGGGAGTACTTCTTTTCCTACTTTTACTTGGCCCAAACTCACTCTGCAGAGCCTGTTTCTCTTAACTTTGAGGTGCTGCAGGCAGAAAATAGGCTCTGGGTCTGAAGATTCAGGTGCAGCAACCTGGGTTCTATGTTACTACTGTGCAGTTGGCCTTGAGGAGGAGTGAGCTCAGTGTGGCTGGACCCATTCCATGATCCCTAAAAAGAAATGGAGATGAGGACTCTGAAAGGAATGACTGAGCACATTGAGCTGTTTGAAATACTATGGCATAAGCAGAACAGAAGATGTGGGTAATAAAGGGAGGGAGGGATTTATGTCCCCCAGGGAGTAAAGTATCATGCCAGGGGAGGGGAGAGACCTAGGAGAAGGGCTGAGGAACTTGGGATGAGAATAGGCCTTGGGGCAAGGCAGTGTATGGGGAAAGCCAGGCTTTACTTGTTGGAAGGTAGAAGGCTTACAAGCTTGAACCTGGATTCCTTGAACTGGGCTGGCTGCTGCTGCCCAGAATTCTGTCCTCATGGTAAGGATGACTTGACCCCATGACTTGACCCTCTAGCTCTTCTGTTGAGAGTCTAGCTCCACAGTTTCTTGTACCTAAAAACTGCCTCCCATTCCCCTATTATCCCCATCTCCCATTAATGCATAGTCACTAGGCCCTTCCCTTCCTTCTGAAACCCCAACTTCTCAGGAAGCCTTCAGAACGTGCAGTGGAGGATTCCTTACCCCTGACTCAGAGGCATCCCTTGTGCCCTTGGCCTTTAGTCTCTCTTTTTCTTTGTTCCTTCTCTCTGTTTCTCCCTCCTTCCATCCTTCCTTATTGTGTGTGTGTGTTTGTGTATTATTGTGGATTGAACCAAGAGACTGGTGCATGCTAAGCAAACACTCTACTCCTAGCTGTATAACCCTAGCCCTTTTTATTTTACTCGGAGATAGGGTTTCATTAAGTTGCCCAGACTGGCCTCAAACCTGTGATCCTCCTGCCTCAGCCACTCAAAAGTTGCTCTAATTTATAATTACAGGCATGCACCATTATTCCCAGCTACCTTTGCTCTTATCTTTGTAACCTCCAGAGCTTTGGGGCTGCTTCTCTGAGCTACAGCACAAGGACTTGTATTACTTTTTGTTTCTAGAGTTTTGCCTTTTCAATAAGATATTAATGATACTATCTCTGAAATGTGTGTTTTGAACTCCTTTTTTTTGCTCTGTGTGTAAAAACCTACAAAGGAAGACTGTTAGGGGAACAGAAAGAATCTAAGCTCCAGAGAGCGGCTTCCTCAGGCGTCTGATGGGTGCTCTGCACTCCAGAACAAGCCTTAATCTTTGTCATCCTTCTTACCCATCTTTTCTGTGTTACCTGTTCTGTGTGTCTTAATTAGCCTTCTTTTTCCTTAGGCCCTAGACTGAGCTGTTCTGTGTGACTATACACCTGAGAAACAGCAGCCCTCCTCAGAACTGAATCCTTGGCCTGAGAAACCCACATCCACTGTCCACCTGCCACCCATCCTGTTTTGGGGCACTATAGAACAGCAGGCCTCCAGTGTCCATATAACCCACTTACTGCCTAACTCAGATGTTGCTTTGCTGGCCACATCAGCAGCTGAGACTTCAGCTGAAACCCTGGTGCTGCTTCTTGGGCCCTAAGTAAAGGAAGTGATCTCTAGGGCTGAGCCAGCTTCTGTCAAATCAGGAAAAAGGAAAGTCTGTAAGCTAAGTAATGGAACAGGGTCTATACCCAAAGTCTTATTTTATTGCATATCCTTGGAAGACACCTAAAAGGTAATGTGAATTTTTCCCTCTCCTGCCAGCTGATAGTTTAGATACTTCTTGTTTTTTCTAATAGTTATACAAAGATTATATCTGTTTTGTTTCTCTCCAAGGCTCTGTGAAGTTACTTTGACTTCCCTAGAGCACAGGGCTCAGCATATGAATTGGGTCACATAAGCATTACTGTCTTAGTTACTTTTCCTTCTTGCTCAGACAAAATACCCAACACTCAAGAGGGGCATCACAGAGGAAAAACAGTTTATGGCAGGCAGAAGACAGTAAAAGCAAGCCAGTGACAAACTACAAGTAACTAGTAGCAAGCCTCCTTCTCTTCCTTATTTTGTGTCGAGGCTATCCACCCTTAGGGCAATAGCACAACTTTAATCCTAGCATTGCATCATGAATCAATCATCATGAATCAGTCTGGATCCAGCCACTTCTGAAAAAGCCCTACTTATGACCACATGAGGCTTTGGACCGACATCTAAATACAAGCCATAACGCTGACATTGGTCTGCAGTTACCACTCTGGTATCTGAAGGAGGACATTAGAATCTGGCCTCCAGGACCCAGCCCTCCAGCTCTGACAGCTCTCTCTCTCTCTTCCTTTCAGGGAATGTGCTTTTCTTCTCCAGTGGCCTTTTGTTTTCTCACCGTCATCATGGAAATATCATCATTTCTAAGGATCACATGAATTCTATTTCTTTCTATGATGGGGTAGGTGTTTTACCAGTTCATGGCTTTGGAGGTCAGAAAAATACACATTTTTTTTTCTTTTTTGCAGTCCTAGGAATTGAATCCAGAACCTTTGCACTGAACTTCATCCCCAGCCCTTTGATTTTGAAATGGTCTCAGTAAGCTGCTGAATTGCCCTGTTGGGACTTAAACTTACAGTCCTTTTGCCTAATCAGTGCTTCAGCATTTGCCATCAGGTCACCATGCCCAAATCACTCATCCCAAAGAAAACTGGGAAGTAGACTGAAAAGGCCTCCAGTGAGTGGTACCTCACAGGCAGTCTCTGACCCACAGACACAAAGGCTCATCCACTTCAGAACTAGAAAGAAGCTTCATCCTTTGGCATTGGTGGAGTTCCACTTACCACCTTAGCCATGGGAAAGGATTATAAGTGGGCCAAAGAAAGGGAAGTGACTAACTTCCATAGGGGCTTAGCCCAGCTCCCTCACATACTAAGGTTAGTCTCTAGCTCTATGAATGTACCATCCCCAGGACCATCATTTACGTTCACCCACTTACTCTTCCTTAGGGAAGAAGAATAGCTCTGAGTTCCCCCAAGCCTGTTATCAGTGGCCAGACACAGCATACCCCTCAGTGGGCATAGCAGCAGAGGACAGGCTTGCTTTCTTCTTGGCCTGGTCTCAGCCCTAAAGCCAGCTTCAAAGCCAAGACAGAGATGATCTTGACAGAGATGGGTCAGAAGATGAGTCGGTGAGCAAGTCTTTCTTCCACATAAAACCTGTTGTCTTAATTACTTCAGAAATGCAGGCAGACCAACTGGGCTGATCAAATGGCCCTGTTAGATAAAAGCTTTAGTATTAGCTTAAAGGAATCTTCCAGCATGAGGGAGGAAAGGAAATCTCATTTAGGAAACAGTACTGGAATAATAGGTTAATTCTTGTCCCTCAAAAAATCAAAATAAGGGTCGAGGGTTTAGCTCAGTGGTTCCACCGCCTGCCTCGCAATCGCAAGGACCCGAGTTCAGTCCCCAGTACTGAAAAAAAAAAAATCACAATAAGCATTTGATAGATTAAACTTTAATAATTTTAAGTTTCGGGCCGGGGATTTAGCTCAGTGGTTCTGCCGCCTGCCTCGCAAGTGCAAGGACCCGAGTTCAATCCCCAGTACCAAAACAAAAAACAAAAAACAAACCAAAAAAAAAATAATAATAATTTTAAGTTTCATAAGTACAAAGAACATAAAACTGAATGTGTACTAAATCACTTGGTGCAGGAAAAATTTCTAAAATTAGAAATTATATTAGAAGTTTTAAAGAAAATTTTTATCAAATTTCATCACTTAATGATTTTTTTTTTTTTGGTACCAGGAATCGAACTCGGGTCCTTGCATTTGTGCAGCAGGTGGCAAAACCACTGAGCTAAATCCCCGGCCCACTTAATGATTTTTTAATTTTAACAGCAGTTTATAGCCAGGGCTTAGGGCACACACCTGTAACAAGTGTAATCCAAGCACTTGGGAGGCTGAGGCAGGAAAAGGATTGCCATGAGTTTGAGGCCACCCTAGACTACGTAGTAAGTTCAAGGCCAACCTGAACTACATAGTGAGACTCCATCTCAAAAAAACACAAAGTAGGGCCAGGGATTTATCTCTGTGGTTCTGCCACTTGCCTCGAAAGCGCAAGGACCTGAGTTCGATCCCAGTACCAAAAAAAAAACACAGAGTAGATAAATAAAAACAATTCATTAAAATATACTTTAAATACAACCAACTCTGTCTGTTTAAAGCTCTGACAGCTATATAATTCATGCTGTCACTATCACATGATTCAGATATTCCTGGCCCATGCCTATAATCCCAGCACTCTGGTAGGCTGAGGCAGGAGGATCACAAGGTGGAGGTCGTCCTGGGCAATTTAGTGATTTAGCAAGAGCCTGTTTCAAATTTTTTTTAAAGGGCTAGGGCTGGGCCAGGGATTTAGCTCAGTGGTTTCGCTGCCTGCCACACAAGCTCAAAGACCCGAGTTAGATCCCGGGTACCAAAAAAAAACAACAAAAAAGGGCTAGGGGTATAGCTTGGTGCAAAGGCCCTGGATTCAATTCCCAGTACCAGGGGGAGATTTTTAAATCTTGTTGGGGCATGATGGTGCATGCCTCTAATTTCAGCTACTTGGGAAGGCAGGACAGGAGAATCATAAGTTCCACCCCAGCCTTGGCAACTTTTTTGAGACCATCTGAAAAAAAGGAAAAGGGCTGGAGATGCTGTTCAGTGGTAGTGCTTGACTAACACATAGGCCCTGGGTTCAATCCCAGTACCACAAAAAACAAAACATTTAAACCTCCACATCAAAGGATGCTCTTGAGAATAAAAACAACAACCCACAGAATCAGAAAATATTTGCAAATCTTACATCCAATAATGGATTAATACCCTAAAAGAAATTTTGAAGTGTCATTGTCAGTTTGATCCTTGTACTGCTCATCTCTAATATAACTGAGTATTGGAAAGCACATCCATTCTTGAACCTCCATGTACCACTTGAATGTGAAAATACTTGCACTGACATTGATCCCTGCCCTGTGTGTTGACTCTAGTTATAAGGACTGGAATCAAGCAAATGGCTTTGCTTGCTAATATTGCTCCTCCTTTTTTCTTTAGGATTCCACCAGTATTGTGGCTGCCCTTCTCATCGACTTCAAAAGCTCATTACTTCCTCACCTCCCAGTTCATTTCCATGGGTCAAGCAATTTTCTGATGATTGCCCTTTTCCCAAAATCAAAGATATATCAAGCATTTTACTCAGAGGTAACATCAGTCATTTTTTCCCTTAGCAGTTTAGATGATGAGACAGTGTCTCAGTGCTAACAGTGAGTTGATGAGATCAAGAGTTGAGAGGATTGAGAGGAGGCCATGGCTACTTCAATACTCCCTTTGGGTTCTAGAATGGTGCTCTTGCCAGTGAGAGGTGAGAGCCTAAAGAAAGTGGTCGTGGTGGCTCATGCCTTATTTTCATCTGCTCAGAGGCTGAGGCAGAAGGATCATAAATTGAGGCCAGCCTGAGCAATAGTGAGATCCTATCTCAAAAATAAAAGCGGCTGGGCAAGGTGGCACACACCTGTAATCTTAGCACTTGGGAGGCTGAGGCAGGAGGATCATGGAAAGTTCAAAGCCACCCTGGGCTACACAGTGAGTTCAAGACCAGCCTAAACTAAACTACATAGCAAGACCCTGTCTTAAATAAATAAATGAATGAATGAATGGAGAGTGCTAGCTTAGTACATGCAGAAAAAGTGGTAGAGCACTTGCCTAATATATGCAGCACCGTGGGTTCAATCCCCAGATTTTTTAGGGGTTGTGAGAGAGTTGGTGTTTTCGAGATAGGGTCTCACTGTGTAATTCAGGCTGGTCTTGAACTGACAGCAATCCTTCTGCCTCAGCCTCCTGAGGATGGGATTACAGGCATGTGCCACCACACCCAGCTTCAATCCCTAGTTGTACCAAAAAACAATAAACACAACTGAACAAAGTCTTTTTGGACTTTAAGGAAAATCTTTGTCCCCTTTAAGTCCCAATTAGATTTATTTTCCTTTTAGCTGTCTTACTGAATGGTGATCCTACCTATAGGACTAGAGCTCTTTACCCCACCCCGTACTCTTCTTCCCAAGGGAACACAGTCCCTGCCCTTGCAGATGATCCCACTGGCAGGCTGTCCATTAAGGGTGCTCAGCAAAGGTTACACAAGGGAGGGAGCTGCCCAAGAGTCATACTACCTGCTTAAAGAACAAGCAGTAGCCAGAGTCAGGCTGATTCCAACCTCATGATGGGTGGAAATTCTAGGAAATTCTTGGAAAAGAGTGATTGCAGCAGCTTGTGAGGAGTTAGTGTCCCTCTCTCAGGACAGATTCACAAAATGTGGAAGAATAAGAGCTGACCTTGGCCCATTACTGCTTGCTAGACCTTCCTTCCTCTCTGTGCTTGTCCTTTCAATCTGGGAACCCAGAGACAGACTTTTCCATTCTCTTAAGCCATCCTTCTGCCTGGCAGGAGTTACTTGAACCAAGATCGCCTGGCCCTGTCAGCAGGGAAGAGCTTGCCCTAGTTGCCAGAGTAGTGTTACTTGACACCTTCCTCCCTGAGGAGAGGAACTCAGAAAAATATTTCTGGCTTTGAAAAACATAAGACAGAATTGCTTCTGCGCTTACTTTTGAAGCAAACTTGTTTGTTATAATGGTTTTTCTCTGCACTGGCAGTCTAGATTTTCAACCAACATCAAATCCCCATGTGGATTCCATATCCTGTTGTTGGGTTTAAAGTGTTCTTTGCTCAAATTCTGTTTTGTTTAGGTCTTCTCCCCCTGGCAACAGCAGGATAACTCAGGGCTCCCTTTAAAAGTGATCCAGGAAGATGGATTATCTGTGGAACAAAAGAGATTGTAAGTGGCTGCCTTCAGCGTTTACAATTGGTTCCCTAGGCATTATGAGTGTGCTCTCCCCAGGATGCCTCCCCTTATGTAACATGGGGCTCTTGGCCTCTGGAAGGGCCGGCAGTTGTTTCAGTGCTGCCAGCTTGCCAGTAGCCAGTACCCTTGGGGAATCAGAAACTGATACGACTGGGAGGGGCTTTATGGCCATGCTTCCTCTTGCCACGCCAGTCGTCAGGCACCAATGCCACATTTTGTTTAAGTTGGTGAGGTGTTTGTTTGGAAGCCTTGCCTCTGTCATGGGCCCCTGGCTTGAAAGCCTCAGAACTAGCTCTGTAGAATACATGTGCTGTAAGAGGTGGAATTCTAACCTATGAGCTTTTGCTATTCCAGGCACTCCAGTGCACAGAAGCTCTTCGCTGTCCTGAGCCATCCCACTGGGGAGAAGTGGAGTTCTTTAAAACTGCTCTTAGCCAAACTCCCAGAGTTGGACTGGTGAGCTCTGTGTGTGATTTTAGATGCTTAATGAGCCAGCTTTTGAAATGTCTGAAACCTCAATGTTGGTCCTGTCTAAACTCCTTTTTCCTTTGTTTCTGTTTTTTTGGGGGGGATTTTTTGCCCAGTACCAGGGATCAAACTCAGGACCTTGTGCTTGTGCAGTGCCAGTGAGCTAAATCCCCGGCCCTAAACTCCTTTTTCTTTTGCTTCTTAGGGGTTCTTGTAAAAAGTAGTAGCGGCAAACCACACAAAATTTTATTCATTAGGGAGAACCTCTCTAAGGCTTATTTTTCAGCAATAAGAAGCTGTTCATGTGAGTTGGCCTATCTAGCAAGGCTGGCGATGGTAATTTAATAGCACTGCCTTTGTTTTTCAGGTTTTGCCAGCATTTTGCTGTCAGCAGCATTAGTCAGGAGCCTGTGATGCGGACCCATCTCCCAGTCCTGCTGCGCCAAGTTGAAGTTAGCCCTTTGCATGGAGTAGAGAATAACAAGGTAGAGGAGCTCACCAAGTTTGCTGGGAACTCACAGGAGGATAATCCTCAGAGCCTGGCTCTTGGATCTTTTGTGTCAGTTAACAAAAGGAGCTTAAGTGGAGTCCCTTTTATAAGTCTCTCCACCTCCTTGGATACTGATGTAATGCAACACACAAAATCTGCTCTATACAATGACTATGTCAGGCAAAGCCCCATGACAGTGATAAACCCTGGCATTTTGCCATGCCCTCCCCTTTCTTCTCCAGATCTCTTACACTCTTGCTCCGTGCTCTCATACTGTCAGCTCTTTCTGGTTGTGTCTAGGACTTGCCGTACCTAGCAGTGGATGGCACATTGTGCTTACTAATGTTATCCTAGCCTGGCTAGAATGACCAGGGTAATTTGAGCCTCTATATAAACTTTGTCCTTTCCAAGGTGATTTTTTTTGGGGGGGGGGTGTAGTATTGGATATAGAACCCAAGGTCCTTGCACTGAGCTATATCTCTAGGCTTCTTTTTATTTTTTATTTTAAGACAGGGTCTAACTAAGTTATCCTAGTTGGGCTCAAATTTGCAGTCTTCCTGCCTCAGCCTCCCTGAGTCCTGGAATTATGGGTATGCACCACCACACCCGGCTTTCAGAATGAAATTTTTTTTTTTTTTT